>OU015494.1:53752553-53877553 GCA_907164885.2 Dolomedes plantarius | reverse complement strand
TACGGAGGATTTTACGAGCAAGAAAGGAAAAAAAGGGAAGGAATCATACTACAACATTCCGTCACTCAACTTCGAGGAATTTCATATATAGACCTTACTGATTGGCAAAATGTTATTTGACGGAATCCCCATACATCTTACTTACAGAAGATGATTTGAGAAATTTGATTGTAAGTGAAGAGTCCTGTAGCTCAAACACTGGGAAAGCCTAAAATTCCTTTCCACACCCAAAGGTTGAACGTTTCCTGAAAATAGTAACAGAGGTTTCTGCTTGTGTGTGGAGAAAATAAGCATGATGGTTTAGGTAGAACCTGACAGAGTCGAGAAATCTATACTATCATTTGAAACCAAATGCGAGCACCGAGTAAATCCGGAGTAACTGCAAGGGCAAAGAGTTAAGTGCCGATATGGCTGGGTGGCCACGGGTGGAACTCGCATGCAGCCACCTCCCGTGGTGAGTTCTGGTTTTTTTTCTGAATTTTATTTCAGAAAAAGCGAAAAGCTGCATACAAACAATGGAAATACACATTTTTAACTCTATGGTAAAAATCTGCTAAAAATCATGGCCAAAATGGAGACGGAAGATATTTTTTGGTTTTTCCCAAAACTTACATACGTGACCTACCCACCAGTACCAACTTTTCCGCCCTAGGGCAAAAATAAAATCGAAAATTTATTTTTTACGCTCCGCCCTAATATACATATATATATATACATATATATATATACATATATATACATATATATATATATACATATACATATATATATATATATATATATATATACATATACCGGGTGGCCATAATTAAACTGACAGTGCTCACAGTGTTCTGTAGCGCGATCTATTTGAGAGAATGACGCCCACATTTTGTAGGAAGATTAAACAGACGGGGGGACAGAAGGATTCCGCGAAAAAAATAAATTAGTTCCAAAGTCACCGCTAGGGGAATATTTGGCGCTGTGTAATAGAAATAGAGTGTTAACAAATGCAAATTAATACGGAATAAAATTACCTTTTATTATGCACATTTTCTTATTTAGGTTTAAGTGCAATATGGCAACACTTTTAAAAAAGCGTAAAATCTACATAAACATCGAATAAAGTCTCGTGATCTGCAATATCACGTACGCTGAGCAGAAGTTCTTTATTCAAATTTCACCGTACATCCCATTGGCACAGTGCCAGCTGCTTGGGTTTTAAAAGGCAATGTGTTGCGTTTCGAATCAATCGGATTGAAAGTTTATGTGCAATGGTCTCCTTCTTTAGTACGACGGTGCGTTACTGGTCAAATTCTTTTACCTCCACCAGTGCAACGCTTCAGCCGCTCTTTGAACTTTTAAGACGCACAAAAAAATGCGTAAGGTAACGGTCCTGTGTCAGTTAAGGGCTAAAAGCAATGGTTGCGACGTTTGAGAAAACAGGTTCTCTGAAGGTTCAGTCAGGCAGAGGACGAAAACCTGTACACAGGATACAATCGAAGCAGTTGCCACGGCGATTGGTCGAAGAGGAACCAGACAATATTGCTGCCACCTCTAGCCGCGTGGATTAGCTCGGAATATGGATATGCCTTACAGTACGGTATGGAAATCTTACAAAGATATCAACTTCTAATCCGTACAAGATAGCCGGTACAGGAGTTACTGTACCCCGACATGATAAGCGATTGACTTTTGCTCTCACCTTTCTTTCCAGAATGGAGGTGGATGATGCTTGGCCTGTGTAAAATCTTATGGGGAGACGAGGCCCACTTTTTACCTGCATGGAACTGTGAATACCCAGAACTGCCGAATTTGGGATGACAAATCACCACATGCAGTCACAGAAATTCCCTTTACATTCACCATAGGTAACTGTTTGGTGTGGTGGTTCACCAAGCGGAATTTAAGGTAGGGTCCATCTTCTATGAGAACATTACCCCGACAGGACCGGAAACCTGTTCTGTTACCGAAGAGAAATATCGCCACATGTTGAACAGCTTTGTAATTCCGGCACTTCAGCAAAGACAATGCCAGGGGAAATCATTTTCATGCAAGATGGAGCCCCTCCACACGTTGCTGTACGGATGCAACAGCTGCTACGACAGAAATTCACAACAGAAAGAGTCATTACCCGCTACTTTCCAACTGCATGGCCACCTCGGTCGCCTGATCTTACCACATGCGACTTCTGGCTATGGGGTTACCTTAAGTCCAAGGTCTATCAAGGAGTGGTCCAGGACCTGGCTGCGTTGAAGGATAACATATCACGGACTGTACGGGAGATTCCTGCAGACATGCTACTTTCTGCGGTTGTGCATACTGTGCACAGAATGCAATATGTGGTCCACAACAACGGGTGAGGCCACATTGAACCTCATTTGAATGCAAAATAAAAAGGTAATTCCGTATTGATTTGCATTTGTTAAGACTCTATTTTCTATTACACAGCGCCAAATATTCCCCTAGCGGTGACTTTTGGAACTAATTTATTTTTCGCGGAATCCTTCGTCCCCCGTCTTGTTTAATCTTCCTACAAAATGTGGCGTCATTCTCGCAAATATATCGCGCTACAGAACACTGTGAGCACTGTCAGTTTTAATTATGGCCACCCGGTGTAGATATTATATAGGTGGGATTCATCCATAACAGCCCCATGCATACCACTCTCATGTGGAGGGCGCCCCTGTAAGCCCCGCGAGCGCCACCTAGCGGGCCGCCGCGAAGAACAGAAGAGATAGACGATGTTTTGCTTCCGACGAGCGTGCACGTGTGTGTGCCGCGTTGCTTGTTTTTCCCCCTTTAGACGTTAGTCCCCCTGTAAATAATGTCCCTCTTTCAATAAATGTTACATATAGTTAACAGTGATTATCCCCCCAAAACCCCACAGTGGGGGGCTCTGGCCTCCTTTTACCCTTTAATTCCCTAGACTACCACCCCTGCTGCCGTGACCGGTTTGAACGAAGTATTTTGCTGATGTGACTTTTCCACGGATTTCGAACGGACTTATCAATTTTTCATGACGTACCGAGGACTGTGTTGAGATATACAAATTGTTGGATTATTCGTTTAGAAGTCGGCATTCATGAGTACCATTTTTTTGTGTTGTGTCAATATGTGTTCCGTTTCAGTAAACGATATTGTGCCAATCGCACAAGCACTCAGCTGTGCACCCAACTAAAAGTATTAATTCTTGTTTTTGATTTGTTTTGATGATACATTTGATCGTTCATCCCGATCTAAATTACGCAGTTTTCAGAATTTCCCCTGCTACTTTCGATTTGAAATTCCCGAAAGAAATCCATCCTTAAAACATATTCATTAATGATTTTATCTGTGTTGCTAATATTTTGCATATTGATTCCGACGGTTCTAAAGACAAACTATGTGATTCCATTTTTGACGCACTTTCGAATTTAACTTCCTTTCAACCTATTCTGAGTTTGATGAGAATGACAATTGACGCCAAGTTCTTTCGCGCAGACACAACAATCACAGATGCCTTCTGGCCCTCGCCACAGTCGAAAACGCTTATACGAATGATTTTCGCCGAAACCACAACAATCCGAAAATTGACACTTCCGTCCTTATTCTAATTTATGGCCTGTTTGAGAGATGTTTCCTGTTCTATGCGAAAATTTACTGGTAACAATGCGTATACTATTCAAAGCTTTTTTGCGCGACGTAGAGGATAATTTATCTCTTTTACCAGAATTAACAGATCAACATAAAGTGATTTTTGTCAAAACTAATCTTTCTGGATCCGCTAAAATATTTATTCAGAGCCAACGTAATCTAAACACTTTCACAACGTAATCTAAACAGTTCTTTAAAAGAAGCTTTAATTGAGGAGTTTGGCTCGAAAATTACGAGCGCTGACTTACATCGACAGTTGCGAAATCGAAAGTTAAAACCAAATGAATCTCTTGCAGAATATTTAATTGCTCTTCGCGAGTTAGCTTCGCAAGCCCTTGACTTGCCGTGGACGACGCTAGTATAATTGAGTATTGCATAAATAATATTCCAGACGCTCCGCGTAATAAATTAATTTTGTATGGTTGTACTAACTTTACGGAATTCAAACAGAAATTCAAAATTTATGAAAAGATTTTTGACAGAAATAGATGTAAATCCTCAACTGACCATTTCGGTTCTAACTACATACCTCGTAAACGTGATGACGTGTATCATAAAATTTCAAACCCAAGACGTGAGATGAAACAGAAGCATTTCGTCCTCATGCTCAAAGTAAAGAATGTGGCTATAATTGTTTTAATTTTAACCATTTATCTAAATTTGTCCAGACAAACATCGCGGTCCAAAATGTTTTCTTGTGGAAATTTCGGACACATCGCCGCAAATTGTTCAAAATCAAATGATTTACACACACAGAGAGAAACTAATGTTAATACGCTGAATTCAACTGTTTCAAATTTAATGTACAAGGATGTTACACTCAACCACGTCTCTTTCAACGCGTTAATCGACACAGGTTCGATGACTACGATTATGTTAAAGCGAGCGTATACTAAAATTTGATCTCCTGTTCTTAATTACTCTAGTACATTGCTTACGGCTTTTGGCAATGGAAAAATTAAGCCGCTTGGTTCTTTCAAATCCCAAATTATTATTGATGGTCAATTGTTTACCGCTGATATTTGTGTTGTTGACGATAATACTATGCCAGTAGATTTGATAATTGGTATGAATGTACTTGCACAGGCTGAATTCACTATCACTAAAGACGGACTTTCGATTCATAAACCTTTAGATTTTGACGCTATAGACGAAGACGTTACTCTTATTAGTAATATATTGGTAATAGATGATTCTAGCCCTGACATAGGCCCTAGTGCTACTAAACAACAGAGAAATACCATTCAACACCTCGTGACCAATTATAAACCCCATAAAATCAAAACTACTAATATTGAAATGCATATACAAGTTGATACTTCGACTCCCATCTGCTACAGACCACGACGTTACCATTTACTGAGAGAGATATTGTAGATAAACAAGTTAATACTTGGATTCAGGACGGCATAATAGAACCCTGTTCATCAGACTACTCGAGTCAGGTTGTTCTTGTTAAAAAGAAAGACGGAACCCCACGACTTTGCATTGACTATAGACAATTAAATAAACATATAGTTAAAGATCGATACCCTTTACCTCTCATTGACGACTTACTCGACAAACTTCAGAATGCTCGTGTTTTCAGTACTCTAGACCTTAAAAATGGATTTTTCCATGTTAATGTTCATAAAGACAGTCGACGTTATACTTCCTTCGTGACACATTCAGGTCAGTTTCAGTTTCTTAAAGTTCCCTTTCGTCTTTGTACATCACCTTCCGTATTTCAGCGATTTGTTAATACAGTCTTTAAAGATCTCCTTTTATCAGGTCAGATATTGTTGTATATGGATGACTTAATCATTCCTGCTAAAGATGAAGAGGAAAATATTGAAAAAATAAAATCAGTCTTTTCTGTCGCTTCCGACTACGTTCTTGAGATAAACTTTCGAAAATGTAAATTCCTTCATACACAAATTGAGTTCCTTGGCCATATTATTCAAAACGGACAGTTATTTCCCTCCCCTCTTAAAACAGCCGCCGTTCTAAATTATCCGGAACCAAAAAATCAAAAAGACGTCCAATGTTTCCTTGGTTTGGCTGGTTATTTCCGTAAATTTATCCAAAACTTTTCAGTTATCGCTAATCCTCTATCTAACCTTCTAAAAAAATCTACTATTTTCCATTTTGGTGTAAACGAGAAAAATGCTTTTTATCAATTGAAGCAATGTTTGGCTAATAAACCCGTTCTTAATATTTATAATCAGAAAAGCGAAACTGAATTACATACTGACGCTTCTATCCATGGTTTTGGATGCATTTTTCTTCAGAAATCCACTGATAACTGACTGTTTTCACCTTGTATATTTTGCAAGCAAATCTACATCCGACGCTGAGAAAAATTACTCTCGAGATGTTAGCCGTAATTCATGGATTAAAAAAATTTAGAGTGTATCTACTTGGTCAACAATTTACAATAGTAACAGACTGTAACGCCTTCAAACTCACTATGAGCAAGCGCGATCTCAGTGCTAAAATTGCTCGATGGGCACTATTATTAGAAGATTACAATTATACAATTCAACATCGAACTGGAGCGAAGATGGCTCATGTTGATGCGCTAAGCCGCTATCCGACGATGCTCATTACCGCCGATTCACTGACTTTCAAAATACAAAATGCTCAGTCACACGACCCTAACATTCAAGCAATTAAAGAAATTCTTAAAACTAAACAGTATCACGATTATTTTATCAAAGCAAATGTTCTCTACAAGTTAGTTGACGGTTATGAAGTTCTAGTCGTTCCAGACTCAATGCAAGACGGTATTATTAGAGACGCGCACGAGAATGGACATTTTGCTACTAAGAAAATTGAGGAGCAACTCAAACAACAGTTTTACATACCTAATTTAAAAGATAAAATTGCCAGGTGTATTGCCAACTGTATTCCATGCATCTTGACGAACCGCAAGTGTTGTAAACAAGAAGGACTCCTACACCCTTTACCAAAAGAGCACCCCACTCCATACATATCATGTCGATCACTTAGGTCCTCTCGCTACTACTTCTAAACATTACAAATATATATTCGCCGTTATCGATAGTTTCACCAAATTTGTATGGCTTTACCCGACGAAATCAACTGACGCTGCAGAAGTACTCTCTAAATTAGAAATACAGAAACAAGTGTTTGGAAATCCCGTCCGTATTATTTCCGATCGATGATCTGCTTTTTTATCTAATGCCTTTAAAGACTTTTGCGACCATGAGAACATCCAACATTTGACTATAACCACTGGTCTTCCTCGCGCAAATGGACAGGTTGAACGTCTCAATTCTATAATCATTTCTGTTTTATCCAAATTGTCCATCCAAGATCCTACGAAGTGGTATACTCATGTGGCTGACGTCCAGCAAATTATTAACTCAACTTTCCAACGCAGCATTAAGACGACTCCTTTTGAACTGCTTTTCGGTACAAAAATGCGTGTCCGCAACAATCTCCAACTCACAGACCTGTTGAATGCCGAAATACAAGCTGAGTTTATAAATTCACGCGACGACCTCCGCAAAGACGCCAAACAACAGATTTTAAGAGTGCAAGACGAAAACCGTAAAACCTACAATCTACGACGAAATTTACCTCCGAAGTTCAAGTTGCACGATCTTGTCGCCATAAAACGCACCCAATTCGGACCTCGTTTAAAACTCTATCCAAAGTTCCTCGGACCCTACAAGATCATCAAACTTAAGCCCAACGACACCTACGATGTTCAAAAGTGTGGACATTTCAACGGACCCATGCATACCAGTACATGCGTCGAGTTCATGAAACCGTGGACTCATAACTTTACATAACATACTTTAATTTTTGAACTATATTTTCATTATTTTTTTTTTCTTTTTCAGGAATACTTCATTAGCAAGGATTGTTTTGCTGTTTAGATGTTACTACAATTAGTGTTATATATTTCATTTTCTTTTCCAGCTCATTTTGCTAGTATTATAACCTATGTGTATTTCTTATAACTTTTATACTTTTTTTCATTTCGTCATAATAAATTGTCACCTGTATTTGTTTGTGCCCCTACCAGCATCTGGGGGCAGATGCTTTTTGTCGGATGGCCGATGTGGGATGCCATCCATACAGCCCCATGCATGCCACTCTCATGTGGAGGGCGCCCCTGTAAGCCCCGGCGAGCGCCACCTAGCTGGCGCCGCGAAGAACAGAAGAGATAGACGATGTTTTGCTTCCGACGAGCGTGCACGTGTGTGCCGCGTTGCTTGTTTTTCCCCCTTTTAGACGTTAGTCCCCCCTGTAAATAATGTCCCTCTTTAAATAAATGTTACATATGTTAACACTGTTTGTGATTATTCCCCCCAAAACCCCACATATATAGTTGTCAGAATTAATCAAGTTAAAATTAAAGGGGGCTTCAGGATAATTTATTATTTGGCACCGAGCGCCATCATTTTCACAGAGCTTAATTGAAATGCTTCGCGTGAATTGGGAAAGGGAATACCTCTTTGAGATGTGGCCTTGACACGCGTCTGTGGTCAGGCGAACGAGTGCATTTTTAGAACAAGCATAGACGTGGAGTGAGTTTTAGAAGTTTTCACAGGGCATGCGCGAAGGTTTTTCGCTTGAGTTTTAACAAAAGATTTAGCAGAGCGTTCTTGAGTTCCGAATTGAGAGGAAGCGCGCGTCGAAGAGATGAGAGATAGAAAAATGGCACAGATTGAATCCGGTTATTAATCAGTAATTTGAATAAAGGATTTGGTTGTAAATTAAGTGTGTTTAATTCCATAGGCCTACGATTGTACTGACTGCATATATTTTAAGAGTAAGTATTGGTGGGACGAGTTTGGAGGAAGTGCGAGAATTTAAGCTCGTCACACACACACACATAGATAGATAGATAGATAGATAGATAGATATACAGATATACAGATAGAGAGAGAGAGAGAGGGGGGGAGTTAAAGTGAACCAAGTCCATGAGAGTCAGATCTGAGAAAACTAATCTCAAAGTTGAACTATTATAATAAATTAACCATTGAGTTAAGGTTAGGATGCAGATACTTTTGTTGGCATAACTGTGTCGCGAGTGAAAACTCGTGTAGCAATGGAAAGATTTAATGCGGGCAACGACATCAGAATCATCAACCACGTTTCATGTTGCCTTACCTCTGCAGTCAATCACTCCAAAAACCTCTGCCGGAAGATGGCCGAATGGCTAGGGTGCTGGCAATCGGTACCAGAGTCCGTAGGTTTGGGTCCCACTGTTGGTATAGATGTTTGTAGCCGTTCAGAATTGGCTTTAAGCAGTAGGTCCCGGTTTAATTAAACCTCGTGCAGCAAAAAAATGACTGTAGTGCTTTCAACCAAAGAAACCAAACCAAAAACCTCTTTTTTACTGAGGCGTCTATACAGTCTTTCCAAACTTATTTTCAATATTCTAAAAAAAAATTCTTGTAAACTCTCCCATTCTCATCTTTATAAAATAGCCGAAACACTGTCATCCTTTGGACATGATCTCATAGTCAGAGCTCTGTACTAACTCATGCAAGATAACATTCTGTCTAGAATAGTCAGATAACTTCCAAAATGATATAAATAATTTCTCCAAAATTGATCGTGAAATAAGTTCAGGGCAATGAAATAAGTTAAATCACAGAATACACCTACTATAGCACGTCCTTGTTCACAACTCAGAAAGTGGACTTGGTCCATTATAGCTCTGAATGGAAATCAGTTGTTTTCAGGGGTACATAGAACTGTTGTTATATATATATATATATATATATATATATATATATATATATATACACACACACACACACACACACATACATATATGCACGAAAACGGGTGATTTCATGGAATTTAGCTCTATTCGATTGGTTTTGTTGGGTGGTACTTACTGTTACCACAGCGGCGTTTTACATAGCGAATAAACTGCATTACCGTATATGGAACCAAAATCTACAGATGTTTGAAGCTTAGACTACGTTACAGTCTCAGCCATAGGAGATATGAGAAGTTAGTGAAATCGACTAGTTATTAATAGCTATAGCTTAAACTACATCGAGGGTGTCTCGGTTATATCGTTGAGTACATTGAGGGATGTCGTGGATTTTCCTCCATCCATTATCGCTCTACTCTGCATGAATTGAGGTAGCACCAACTATTTTGCACCAACCCTTACTTTTTCGTTGAAAGTGCAATTTTTAGCAATTATAGCCAACATAAAACACGTAAAGATAACGGGGGTAATCACATATCTCATAATGAGCCCATTTATTACTAATCTTGGCTCCTCCTTACAGGTAGCTTAAATGACTACACTTACATTAAAATGTCCTCTTGCGTTTAAAGCACTTCTGATGAAATTTGCACCCACAATTTTTTAACGTAGGATTACGTTCCTCAATAACGGTCCTCCGGAAAGAAAAAAATCAGAGTCCGTCCTGCGTCGCGAGTTATAATTTTGGCGGCGCACCAAACTCAGTAGCAGTAAACAGTCAAAACGAAAAGTACCAAAATGCGTAAAAAAAAGGAGGTAGGCAACGATAAGTAATCCTACGTTAATAACCCGCGGTAGTTTCCTTAGAAGAGACTACCTGAAATATTTTTTTTTCATTTTTCGCGTTCTTCACCTTAATATTACCAACCATTAAATATCAACATGGGTTAAAGTAATTATTCACGTTAATCTATAAACGTACTTAGATGATTTCTTAAATTTAAATAAAGTGAAAATCAGGTGTTCTCAAATTCGCTTAAGAGAAATTGGTAAGAAAACTATTTGCTTGTGTTGAGGCAACTGATTCAAACTCAATGATTTATTAAAGATCAATGTTTTAAAGAATACCAGAGTCAAGAACTTCAGCGTTTACCACATGATTTTTACAAATTAGTCTTTAAAAGGCACAAATATCCCTTCCTCATTGACAAAGGATAAACCACGTTTTCGTAGATAGAGGTTGGTGGCTGGTTAAATTGGCTCGTTGGTGACAGCACTACGGTCATTTTTTTTTTTTTCACGAGGGCTAATTAGACCGGGATCTACTCCTTAAAGCCGATTCCGAACGGCTGCAAACATCCAAGCGAAGAGTGGGACTCTGGATCCGAATGCCAGCGCCCTAGATATTCGGCCACCATCCGGCGAATGTAAATGTGATAATCTATCATTATTTTAAGGTAGTTTTTCGTTTTCTAGAAGCAGCGAAAAATAAAACCCATAGCGATGGAAAAAGTTTCAGCTAAAATCCATCAATGCTTAATTCAGTAACAATTAGCAATGACGTCTAAATCTTCACTTTCCCTGCAAAAAAGCAGATATCGATTAAAGATAGAATTAGTGAAGACAGAGCGGGCAAACAAAGCACGTAAAGGGTAGAAAGTAGATAGAAAACTATGCGAAAATTAAACGGAAAATCAAAACAACCACCAAGTAACTGAAAAATATGCGCTATACTTACTAAAATGCTATCACAGCCTAAAGTACTCATCAGTTCGCTTCCATCTTTGCTGAAAAAAAAATAAGTCCCAATTAAAATCCATGTTTCTCCAAGGAAACTAAGAAAGTCTTAATGACTCATTAAGTGAAAAAAACTTTGTTCGACTAATTACTCGCAGATTATAATGTAATGAAACAATCACTGACACAAATAAAAATAGATTTTACGTACAACTAAATCTGAAATCAATGACGGAAATTCATCAGACGTAAGTTTTAATCTATGATTTGCATTATTTGATAGTAATAATTATTATTAAATAAACGCTTTAACGGTAATATTATACGAATTTAAGGCCTTATGATGTAACCATGAAAGCGTTTATTTCAGTCATTGTAAGAGCAGCCTTGTCTGTATCAGCAAAATTAGAAGGGCCCTTAAGTATCGGCTCAAGGACCATAAAAACTTTTTTTTCTTCGAGTTTTCCATGATTTCCTTTTCATATAGGTATCTTTTATCAGTGTTTAAATCTTTCAAAGACGCGCATCTTTCGCAGTTATAGTTCGGTTTCTGAATAGAGTTATTTTGAAAGTACCTTTATTACTAATAACAATTTTCCAACTACACTGCTGGCCATTAAAATTGCAATACCGTGAAAGAGAGATGATACAAACGTCAAATTCGCATGAAAGGAAGAAGATCCTGGGATATCCAAATGATTAGTATTTAAGCGCAATCGAACGACGCAGGAGGAAGAAACGGTATCTCAAACTATGTATAAAAGGAAAGTTACGCTGCAGGTTTCTCATTCGGAAATCGCCTTTGAATGTTGGTTTTTGGTGAGAAGATAGTGTTATGTCTCCTACAAGAAGGAGAAACGGCTACCAGCATGTGCCGGAATTCGACAGCGGCAGGATCGTAGCCTATTGAGAGTGAGGTTTATCGTTCCGCGATATTGCTACTCGCATTGGTCGGAATCCAACGACTGTCATGCGAATATGGAATCGATGGGTTCAGGAGGGTCATATTGAACGCCATGCAGGATCTCAACGGCCTCCCACCACTAACGCCCGAGAGGACAGACATGTTGCCAGGTCGACCTTACAGGGTCGTACAGCCACATCACGGACCTTGAGTCAGGAAATGGGCTTGTTTGCAGCACGACAAGTATCCGCACGGACAGTGTGACGACGTCTGGAGCAGCACGGACTGTCTGCACGGCGACCATTATTGCGGCTTCCCTTGATACTACAGCACAGAGACGCGCATGTCGTTCGGCGCACTAATTAACAGTGGTGCGCCCAACGACAAAAAATGGATACAGGAGTGGCACCACGTCGTCTTTTCAGACGAGTCCCGGTTCTGCGTGCAGCATCATGATGGACGTATCCGTGTCTGGAGGCACCGAGGAGAACGCACGTGGCCTGCTTGCATTCGACATCGTCATACGGGCCTGCAACTGGTGTGACGGTATGGGCAATCATTGGGTACACGACACGAACACCTCTTGTTCGCGTCGTCGGTAATCTGAACAGACAGCGTTGCATTTTTCAGATCTTAATGCCGGGGGCTATGCCCTTGTGAAGAATCCATTGATTTTCACAATCTTAAAGAACAAGACCCCCTTCTTTTCATGCACATTCCAGGAAAAAGCTACAGTGAACCTGAGGGCGGATCCAAACAGCTGTTGACGCTAGACCAATCAAAATCCAGAGAAATGAGGTCACTTTTAAAAGGCGCCAATTAGAGCCCTTTTACATTTAGAGCGATACCAGCGCCAAAATTCAAAGCGCGTTGCTACGACAGTTAAAAAATTCAGTTAGCTCCGAGTTCTCACGCTGAGACTTGCTACTCCGGCAATTTGCAGCCGTGACTGCGTTTCTCGGTGAGGCAAAGTGTTTACTTTCGATTCGGAGAAGAATCGTTCGACACCTTGTCGACTTACTTCGGGCAGAAGTATATTGAAGGCTGAGTTTAGGATCTCAAGCTAAGAGGTGCTACTCAGGCCTCGCAGCCTGTAATTTAAATTCTCGATAAGTCCTTGTGATAGGCGAAGGGTTTTATTGACTTCCTGTCGACCTAGCTTGTTTTATGATCCCAGAAGGATTTGGACAATTATTGAGTTTCCGTGGACTTCAATTCTCGCAGGTGATCGTGACGCATCCTGAGTTCCCGTGCACGATCTAAACAACTTTAGTGCCTGAGTGCAGTTAGACATCTAATATAAACTGAGGTGTGGTAGCTGACTTGTATATCCGCACGTCATCTTTCAACAAGATAACGCAAGACCGCATGTTGCCCGTCGTGTCCTGACCTACCGCGGTTCGACTGTTGCCCTGGCCAGCACGTTCTCCAGATCTCTCACCCACTGAAAACATCTGGCTATGGGTTGCTGAGAGACTGGGCCGCCACCGCTTTCCAGCCACTACGATTCATGAAATGTAGCATAGACTTGAAGCAGCATGGAATGACTTGTCCGTATCTGTCATCCCAACCCAGTTCGACTCGATGCCTAACCAGGTTAGAGCCGTTTTAGCTGCCAGAGGCGGCAGCTGTGTATACTAATTTCGGACCCCGTATACCCCCAAATTTAATCTCGTTTACTTCATACTATGCTGTCTAAGTACAATAAGTAAAGTTTCGTTATTTGCTTTCCTTCCTGGTGTTGGAATTTTAATGGCCAGCAGTGTAATAGTAACTAGTCAGATATAATACTAACATGATTATTAACAACATATATTAATTCCTTTTGTCAATATTATATCTGTTTGGAAATCTATTATGTATTAATAATTCATGCTTGTACTTAATTTTTCATTTCCAATTCTTTTGTGATAGTTCGTTGGTAATTTTGTCTATTCTTTCGGGTTTCTATAATATAAATTACCTGACATTTTCTCCTCCTTGTTTTCTATTTCCTCGTTGGACAACTCTCCGTTTTCACAGCTGTTCTTTAATGTGAGATGGCACCGTTCTCTCTGAGGGTCGTGGGGTTATCATTGCAGCAAAATTTGCTGAACGATGCTCGTATCCTGGCAAACATACTTGTTTTATGCCTTAAAAACGCGAATAAGTTAATCCTTTTACTATTTATGATCTTTTTAAGGTTATTTTTGCGTTCCAATCAACTTTCCCTCGTTAGGGTGTTTTCTTGGCCGTTAATCCTGCCAGCAGATTCTATTTTCGTGGCAGAGAATTAATCAGTTCGCCTGAAAGATTCCAGGAAACGAAACGAAATGATAACGAAAGCATTTCAAGCTAAACATGTATTTCTTTCCCCTTAGAAAAGGAGGGGGAGGGAATATATACCTCATTTTTACACAAGTTAGGATAGCGATCCGGTTTCTTTGAAACCCACAGAGATCATCCCTCTTAGCCCAGTGAAAATAGGTTTTAAGCCTAAAAATAAATATGAAAGTTTTGAAAATTGGTAGAGATGTTTGTTTGGGTATACTGTTGAACATACTAAAAGTCCCCAACGATCAGGCTTGCACTTTCGCCGCCATCTTGGAAAATGTGTAGACTTTTTTGGTTTTTTTGCAAATTACTTGAGAAATATTGATTTTATGTAAAACAATTGCATACAAAAATTTAAGAGCATTAAATTATGTACAAAAAACATTAATTACATATTTTCATAATTCTAACACCAACAAAGATAATTTGAAAGGTACGGACTATCACACCTGGGACGCGCATGCGCGGGTCCCCTATCGCGATAGAGGGAAGTCCCGCGCTTTTGTGCATCAAGTCTTGCATACTCACGTTTGTTCAACCTCTGTATATTAAAGCTCGAGAGATAGTCATAGCAACATCCAATCCATTGTTATCAGGTTGTATTGTGAGGCTTGGTGGATTCAATCTTTTAATGTCATACTCAGTCTGCACTGAGTACATAATGGCTGGAAGTGGGTTAAAAGAAATACTAACTTTGATTTATGCACCTAAGTCAGTGGAAAAAATTTTGCCTGTCCATGCATACTTTAGAGCCGACCTAGCTCATTTATTGACCCGAAAGCTCATGTCTGATCGTTGGGGGACTTTTAGTATGTTCATCAGCATGCCTAAACATCTCCACCAATTTTCAAAACTTTAATATTTTTTTAGCCATTCGTCAAAATCGGGTCTATTTTGACTGGGCTACCTCCCTTCACATTTCAAGAGTCTGTTTCATTTAAGGCAATTACGAAATATTAAATATGATTGCTTTCACTTAAACTTTATTCGCTCTTACCTAAGTTCATAATGGCAAAATTATGCTAATTTTGTTAAAAGGAAAAATATATATTTTTGTCCTAGTATTTGATATTTCCCCTTATAAATAATTTTGGAAGTAACAGTAATAAAATGCTTAGCAAATTTTCAACCAACAAAAGTCACGCGCCCATAATCGTCCTTGGATTTTGGTTGTGGCACAGCCTCTGCATAAAAGCTTAACTAAAATAAATAGATAGAGAACAAAACTAGAACTTGATTATATACCTGAGGTATTCACAAACATAAAAATTGATAATGAATCACTTTTAGTCACCATGTATTAAAGAAATCAAGATTTGTATATTTTTAATTGTTCAGTATCACGATGTTTAAATTTTTTTTAAATATTAAATAATAATTTAAAGATACAAAAAGCTTTCAAGAGTATTAAACAACATATCAACTGTTAAAATCGCAAGAATTAAAATTTCTGGAGGAATAGCTTACTTGGACATCATGAATTCCCTTTCGGCGAGGCTGTTTTCTAAAACACGCTTGTCAGACCGTAACGCCTAAAAAATAAGACGCAAATCAAGAACAAAAATATTGAAAATGCAGACTAATGAAAATGTTTCTACACTAACTGTTATGTATAAGGAATGAACACAAGTTCATATCAGACAAGTAACACTAAAAGAAACGATAAGAATAATAGAAGATGCAATAGTGTAATAGAAATAATAACAGTTATAGAGCAGTAACAACATAATGGCAACAATAAAATATGAACTCTAGATTCTTGACAGCAATAAAAAGTGAGAGGTCACGGTCCGACAAATAATGGAAAAACACATTAACTCAGACTTGAGGCTAAAACAGAAAACTACCCCGATTTCATCTAAAAATTTGAGTCTTACACTAATAAATAGAATAACTATAACCATACTTGAATGAAGTCCCAATTGACGCTTTAATTATTTTTCGATATATATATATATATATATATATATATAAATAGTGTGTGTGTGTGTGTGTGTGTGTGTATGTATATATATATATATATATATATATATATATATATATATATATATATATATATATATATAGATAGATAGTGAAACTCCTCTAAGGCGGCCACAGTCATGGTTCCGAAAAAAAAGTGGCCGTTTTGAGGGGTGGCCGGCTAGAGGAATTTCACTGTATATACATATGAGTAACCTCCCTCTCTCAAGAAATCTATTTTTCTAGTACCTATTACGGCTAGATAGGTTATACCATTGAAATTTTTAACTTTCTCTTAACTTACAGTTTACCATTACGAACATGCTGAATTTCTTCGAGTCATCTATTTCATTCCATGTCAGGTATGAGGTGAAAAAAATCCATAATTATACTCAATACATAAAATATAAAATTTATAATTTAGACGAAAATACTTTCCTACAAAGGAAAGTATAAAAAGGAAACTTATTACTTAGGTACTTTATTATTTACGGAAAAGGGAAAATTTTTCCGAGCGAGAAACATTTCCTCCCCAAACAAATTTCTTAGTAGTCAGTAACATTTAAATTTATATTAACGTATAATATATAAGCCTGGATTAATTCTATCTCAGAATTTTGTATTTGCTACTGCAAATATAAACTTTTTTTTTCACAATACATACGCTTTTCTGTTCTTGGCCAATTACCCTCCACCGAAAAGTATCCCTAGATGTTTCAAGGTGTTAAGTTTTAATCAAATGATATTATCCTTTTCCAATTAGAATTAGTTGTTATTAAGCAACACAAGGACGAGGCAGAATCGGGACAATCACTGAAAAATCAAGTATTAACAGTTAGTGAACCTTGCCTTTTATGTACCACCGAATTCTCAAGAAGATCCACGGATCTAGACTTCTACATAGGCTGTTCACACATTTTTTAGACGATGTATATTGTATTCACAAAACTAAATTACATAAAATTCTTGTGATTTAAATGTTCTATTGGACATCCCTTATTCTGAACTATCTTTCGACACCGCAATTTCCAGGATAATAATGCCTTTTGAAGTGTCAGAAGAGGTATTCTATCCCATTCCTCTTGAACAGCTTTCCAGAGTCCTGTAAGGGTTTTGGGACGACGTTTGGATATTGCAGATTTTAAAAATCCGAAAGCACAACAATCCATAGGTGATACATCGGGAGATTTAGCAGGGATATCAGTGAAGGGTATGGCCTTGATACCAGTTTTTTGTTCCATTTATTTTAGGAAATTTACAGTGGATTTTGATGTGACTGCTAGCTTTGTCCTGATGGAGTCTCACAGATTGATGGCACTGTGGGTAAAGCGATGGTATTTCATTCAGAAAAATTGGCGATAAAAAATGTTCCTGACAGTATTTGGAGTTAATCTTGACATTTTTTCCACTCTCTTTATTTTTAACTTGCCATTATAAGAAAAAACCAGCAACAATTATGAATCCCTTAGAAAAACTTACTTTCGATTCTCTGAACCATGTACTTAAATTTTTTTCTCCCCTTTTATGATAATAAATGGCTCTTTTTTTGTTGCAATCATTTAAATACACCCATGATTTATCTATTGTGACAGTTGTTTTCCATTTTTCTTTGGATAAGTGTTTCTCATATAGAATTCTGCACGTGTCCTGCGTTCAGCGATATGATTTGGAAGAAGACGATGCACATTGCGTTTTTTCGCTTTCTTAAGATTTAAATCAACGTTTATCAATTTGTTTACAGTGGACACGGAGCATTTTAATGATTTTGCAACCGTCCTTTGACTAGGGGGATTTTCTTTTAACATTAAACAACGTACCTTTGCAATAGTCGAAGATATCCGTTTTTTCCTTGGATACTTGTTTGGAATTTTTGCCCCACTTCAGGCTCCAATTTGACGTTTTTTTCCTTTCTTGTTGACGATATTACCTATCGACGCTTTAGATATCACAAAACCATGACTCTCACATCATTTTTGGATAACGGAGTATGCATATTTCTCTTCGGAAAGAGCATAAATGTAGCCTTCAAACCATAGCTTTGTTAAAAACGCCATTTTAAATAAAAACAAAACTTTCAAGCCGCAGACGATAATTTTGACTTTTAAAAACATAGTACAATTGCAATTATTTCTTTTGCAGCAAACGCTTTTTTATTACCGCTTACCAAAATCGTCTAAAAAATGTGCGAACAGCCTGTGTAGTACAGACATCAAATAGTATTGCACAGGAAATCCATGCGTTAATACTCTATTAATGTCACTGAATATAGTAGTTAACCGTGTAACATTCCTGGTTTTCGCAGTGAAGTTAAGTGTGCCTGACACTGGAACTACAAACAATTAAGATGTACCTATTTCTACCACTGTCAAAACCGGTCAATTTGACGAGGTTGGTAGTCCTAATGTTAATATGGCTAGATATAGCTGGATTCAGGCACCATGCGAGTTAGATTTTTCCAACCCGTAACCTGAACAACAGAACACTTTCGATGAGAAAGTTTCTGTAGGAGATACTCTTTTATGTAAAATAATACAACTATTATCAGGGTTTAATCCGGATATCATATCAAACACATTTCTGGCGTTTGTCGAAATCGATCGTTTTCGCCAGTTTTCCTTCAAACACCATTTCATTTTAAATAACATTTCAATCCTTCTGTCTCATTAAACTCAGTACAAAATTACTCTGAATTCATTTTGTATCGCTATGCGTTTATTGGGGCTAATACATATTAAGACAATCACAGATCAAACTAAAAACTCTGAAAAAGTAGTGTAAATAAGGTAATTAAAACATAATAAGACGCAAATTATTCACCATTTTTATTAACTTATAGAAAAATTACTTTATTAATAAAAGGAGTCAAACTTACGTCATTGACATCAAGTAACTCCTTTACTGAACTCTCTAATTCTGATTTTACTTGCATAAGCTGAAAAAATAAATAAATACTTACAAAATATTGCTGTATTTTCATAGACATGTTTGAAATTTCTTTAAATCCCGAAATATTTTCAGCAAAAATATATACACATGGACATTATCTGAATCAAAAAGTTTCCTTTATTTTATTAAAAATTCAATTCAAACGCAATTTGTCATTTAACCAAGAAGTAAAGACATTCAAAAGTAAACTGCACACATAAAGTAAAGAAAAAACATTTTTCCTTCCTATTTCACTTTATCTTTAAAAAAAACTTTTGTTATTGACACATTACGTTTACTCTCATCAAATATGATTAATTTATATGATTAGCATTCGCAATAGAAGATCGTAATAAAAAAACCGAGAAGTTACTTGAAAAAATAAATGCATTTTGAAGATTCAGTAGCAAATAAAAATGCTAAATACACGTCTAGAAAGAGATGTGAAAGCAGTAATAGACATGAAAATCTTACATACTATTAAATACATTTTCAAATAATATTACTACAATGATGATATAGAAAAGTCTTGTTTTTAGTTAATGCATCCGTTTATAATAGTCAGAGACAGTTGGGTGTAAATTAAAAAAAAAAAAGAAATGTATTGACATGGGGTCAAAACTGTCAGTGAAAAAAAAAACTCTTTTTAATGGAAATAAATGCACTGTCATTTGGCATATTTTAACTGAACATATAGCCACAAATAAAAGATGAACCCAAGTAACATAAATCTAGAGGAACATATTTTATGGCTATCATCTTTGGCCTTAAGCAACATGCGCTTCAAAACCGGATATCTTACTTCATTAAGCTGAATTTCAGTCAGTGTTGTTTCCTGAACTGCTAATACTAATTTCTTTTCTTGAACACAAACCAAATTTTTCAAGGCATTAAGTTCATTTTTTGCATCCTCAACAATTGCATGCCAATGATGAACCTAAAATAGAATACAAAAATTACAAAATTTTGCTTAAACACAGAGTTAATATAAGCGCATTCTTTTAATTTCGTATAATTAAAGGAATAAGAAAATGACTTCAGCTCAGTAATAAGGTCATTAACAGACATTCTGGGCTTATTCTAATGTGGATACGTTATCCGTACTCAAAAGTATATAAAGGTATGCTAAAGCTTTTTATTTAGACTTTGTTGTTGTTGTTGCTAATTCCTCTTGGTCTGAATTTAAGAATCCAGTCTAATATTGAGGGAAAACACCTTCAAAAAGCCAATAACAAGGTTGAGGCTTATAAAAAGATCCTACTTGTCCAGACGTCTGCAGAAGAGAAAATTTTGAAATACGCACTTTCATCAGCACCTTTAACTCCTTAGTCACTTTTGAATTTTGCTCATGCTGTTCTATTCTACTCATTTAAAAGAGCATGCGGATTCGAGAAATAAAGCCACTCAGATATCGAGAAATAGCGGGCGTTGGGGGGGGGGGGGGGGGGGGGCTTGACATCTAATTTTACCATCATTAAATTTTTATTAAACCAATGAAAACATTATACCGGGTGCGTCATAAATTCGTGCAAAGTTCAAAAATTCATAATAAAAGAAGTAATGCTCGGAAAATTTTTCTGTTTGTGCCAATAGGATCAGAGGGACATTGGATTTCTTTTCCATGTAAAAAAAACAAAGAAAAAACCAAAATTAACCGAAAGAGGGCGCTCACACGTCATACTGAGACGTTTTATGCTAATCAGGCAAACACAGACAAAAAATGAAACAATCACAATAACATGAGACTGTGCATTTATTTCAAAAAGTAACAGATGTTCAGCATTACCACCAGTACAAGGTAATAGGCAAGTGAGGCGCGTCACTACGCCCATTACAGCGGAGTTACCACAGATGGCAGCGACTGTTTGTCGAATGGCAATTTTCAGCTCCACCAAAGTGGTTGGGGAGCCCCGGTACACACGAGACTTTAAGTATCCCCACAACCAAAAATCTGTCGGGGTCAAGTCTGATGATCGTGAGGGCCACTGAACCTTACAACTGTTACTTATCACTGTCTTCAGTGAAAGATTCCAACAGGAACGTCTTGACATCACGTGAAATGTGGGGCGGGGCACCATCCTGCATGAAGGTGACAACAGGTAACGCATGTCTTTCCTGCAATGCAGGCTTAAGGCTCCGCTGGAGTTATTTTTTTCCCCGCGTTCGCTAAAACCCACAAGAAAACTCCACAAGGAAGGCAGGGACTATGTCGACTTGATTGACAGAAAAGCAACCAATCAGAGAGGCAATAGTTTTCGAAGTTGAGAAGGGGTAGAAAACCCCCCTCGTAATTTGAAACTGTCAACAAAGCTATCAATGGTTCTTGCCTACACTTCGACTGAACAAGGGGATGGGGTCAGGTATCTTCCCCTATTTACAGCCTTTCACATTCAATTCTCCCCCCCCCCCCCCACACACACTAACTTCCTGCATTTTAGTGATAAGACAGACAGTTAGTTGGGATTTGGAAATCTACCGCTCTAGCTATGCGACCAGAATTTTGATTTCAAAGAAAATAAATTTATCAGTTTTGCAATTCCTTATTTATCATTTTTTTTATTAATATTAAACTTAATTTTAATTTTTAATGATGTGTTTTTATCAAGTAGATCGATTAATAAGCTTTCCGTTAACAATTTAGTAATGAGAAAAAATAATTTAAATAGAAGATTGAGTTTTCTTCCTACAACATTTGTTTAAAAACAGTTAAAGTTACAAACACGTTTCTCACAAAGTCTTTTATGAAAACTACACCAGGAAAATTTATGCATAATACACCAGGAAAATTTATGCGGAAATACTTTAAAAATGGTCAATTCTAAAGCAAATCGCCGACAAAACGGTGAATTTTTAAGGGCTCGGAGAATTCTATCATCACCAATTTCAGGAATTTCTTAAAAGCTTGGATGCTGAGTAAGGTGATATCGTATACTTCACAGAAATAAGGTGACTTAGTTGAGAGCAAATTTTTAAAAGATTTAAAAACCTACTTGATAATCAAATTGTTTATAACACTGAAAAAAAATATATATACACACACACACACACACACACACACATATATATATATATATATATATACATATACATATACAGAGGCTGTTCACACATTTTTTAGACGATGTATATTGTATTCACAAAACTAAATTACATAAAATTATTGTGTTTTAAATGTTCTATTTGACATCCCTCATTCTGAACTATCTTTCGACACCGCAATTTCCAGGATAATAATGCCTTTTGAAGTGTCAGAAGAGGTATTCTATCCCATTCTTCCTGAACAGCTGTCCAGAGTCCTGTAAGGGTTTTGGGACGACGTTTGGATAATGCAGATTTTAAAAGTCCGAAAGCACAAAAATCCATAGGTGATACATCGGGAGATTTAGTAGGGATATCAGTGAAGGGTATGGCCTTGATACCAGTTTTTTGTTCCATTTCTTTTAGGAAATTTACAGTGGATTTTGATGTGTGACTGCTAGCTTTGTCCTGATGGAGTCTCACAGATTGATGGCACTGTGAGTAAAGCGATGGTATTTCATTCAGAAAAATTGGCGATACAATATGTTCCTGATAGTATTTGGAGTTAATCTTGACATTTTTTTTCACTCTCTTTATTTTTAACTTTCCATTATAAGAAAAACCAGCAACAGTCATGAATCCCTTAGAAAAACTTTCTTTCGATTCTTTGAACCATGTACTTAAATTTTTTTCTCCCCTTTTTATGATGATAAAAGGCTCTTTTTTTGTCGCAATCATTTAAATACACCCATGATTCATCTATTGTGACAATTGTTTTCCATTTTTATTTGGATAAGTGTTTCTCATATAGAATTCTGCAGCGTGTCCTGCATTCAACGATATGATTTTGAAGAAGACGATGCACATTGCGTTTTTTCGCTTTCTTAAGATTTAAATCAACGTTTATCATTTTGTTTACAGTGGACACCGAGCATTTTAATGATTTTGGAACTGTCCTTTGACTAGGGGGATTTTCTTTTAACATTAAACAACGTACCTTTGCAATAGTCGAAGATGTCCGTTTTTTCCTTGGATACTTGTTTGGAATTTTTGTCCCACTTGAGGCTCCAATTTGACGTTTTTTTCCTTTCTTGTTGACGATATTACCTATCGACGCTTTAGATATCCCAAAACCATGACTCTCACATCGTTTTTGGATAACGGAGTATGCATATTTCTCTTCGGAAAGAGCATAAATGTAGCCTTCGAACCACTGCTTTGTTAAAAACGCCATTTTGAATAAAAACAAAACTTTCAAGCCGCAGACGATAATTTTGACTTTTAAAAACATAGTACAATTGCAATTATTTCTTTTGCAGCAAACGATTTTTTATTACCGCTTACCAAAATTGTCTAAAAATTGTGCGAACAGCCTCTGTATATATATATATATATATATATATATATATATATATATATATATATATATACATATACATATACATATATATATATATATATACATATATATATATACATATATATATATACATATATATATATATATACATATATAAATAAGAGTAAGATGAAAGAAAAAACCAGTAATAGCTCTAAAGCTACTTGCAGCCAGGAACAAACATCATGTAAAGAAAAGTATGAATAAGGTTTTTGACAGCATTTCTTCATCAGCGGTGTCAATACTGTCTAAAAACCAATGGATTGTTTCTGATGAGTATGATCTATTAAATAAACACACTCAGACACCGTACAATCCATTATTAACAGAAGAATTGATTAATAAATGAATTAAGTTTGAATAAGTACTTAACCAAAGAACACAAAGCCTGGCGCTAGTCAGAGTGGAAATTAAGAACTTGTAACCGCAAGATGACTGACGTCATAAAACTTGCAACCATTGAGGTAGTGGATTCTCAGTTACAGACTTACTTAGGTTACCGTATTTTAAGACTATTATTCCTTTAATTATTTAGTTATTACTGTTACTACTTTGAGTTAATTTTAATATTATTTTATTTTACTTATGATTTTTATTCTTATTTTTAGTAGTTATTATTTTTATTTTAACCTATTGTTATTTTTAACATGTTAATGCAACAGAACAAACTCTTCATTAAAACAAAAACAACCAATTATGTTTTTGGATAGACTTACAGGGTAATTATTACGAGTTAGCACAGCTTTCAAGTCTATAATATGCTTAATCCTATTGTCTTTCGAACATAGCCCATTTATACGAACTAACTGATTTACAATAATGTTATTAAAAACAGATTTATGTAAACAGGTTAGATAATTTTGAAATTTAACAATATTAAATTTATAATCAGATCTTTTGTCGTATAAGTCAAAAGTAAATTTACTGTGAGTACTTAATTTAATATTAATATCTAGAAAGTTTACATTAATATTATCATGGCTACTTTTAATTAGTTCCAAATTATGAGGGTAAAAATTTAAGTCTATAGGGTTATCACTTTTATTAATTACTATTATATCATCTATATATCTATATATATTGTAATTGCTATTTTCTATATTATTAATTTCAAAATAATATAAGTATAAATTAGCTAGCATACTTGAAGCATTACCACCTTGTGGTACATCTTTGGACTGTAAGTATATACTATTATTATGAACTATGTAATTATGTTTAGTTACTAATTCTAGGAGCCTATTGAAACGAGTTAGTTTAATTTCGTTGCTTAAGTATTGAATATTATTTTGTACTAACATTATGATTATTCTATTTAAATCATTTATATCAATATTATTAAATAGATCTTTAAAATCATAACTTACAATATATTTACAGTTATCTAATGTTTGTAGTTTTCTAATTAGACTATAGCTATTATCAATTATACCACAAACACCAGATGTAATATTTTTATAGATTAATTTAAGGTATTTTAATAATAATTTACACACACACACACACACACATATATATATATATATATATATATATATATATATATATACACACACATATATATATATATATACATACATGTAGGAAGGAGTTAGTACTCCTTCCTTTAGAAGTGAATCATTAGACTTAATTATTTTGAACATTTAATTAAACTAGACGATGTTTACAAGACAGGACTAACACTTAGTATGAAATTAAGAAAAAACAAAGCATTAACATAGCTATTTGACTCAAAACGGCAAGCCTGCGGAGCGACACATCCGCTTCGTAATGTCACTAGTCTATCACTCTGTTTGCGTGCCAAGTCCTTCGCGCCGAAGTAGTAGGAGTGGAAGTTGTAGTAATAGTTCAGTTGTGTTGCCATACTCATTCTCACACGGCCGTTCTGACTTTCCAGACGTCCGCGGCTGGGTTGTCAACAATAATTCTGAAAAGATAAAAAAAAAAGAGCAGAAAAAGGAAAAATATTTCAAAAAATCAAGCAGTGTTCAACACAGTGGTATTGGTGTTCAGTTTCTGCACCACTGTTTCATTTTGTCCGCTGCAGTTGATGTTATGGTTGGACCATCGTGATGTCCTAACTTTCGAACTTCGTAACGATCGTTGGGGTTGATGTTCGTGATCTCATATGGTCCGAAGAACTTTGGTCGGAGCTTTAATCCGGTTCCAAATTGAGTTCGTTGTATTGCCACTTTGTCACCAATCTTGTATTTACAAGCCGGTTTACGCCGTTTGTTATATTGTCGTATGTTTTCTTCCTGTAAACGGAGGATATTTCGTTTAGCTTCGATACGTAACGCTTCTTTGTCATCAAGAATTCTTTGGTGGTGTTCCTCGTCAAGAAGATTTTTAATCTGTAGATCCTCTTGTTGTTTCATTTTAACACCAATTAAAAGTTGAAAAGGTGTGAATTTTGTACTGCGTGTGGTGGTACTATTTAAGATACGTTGCAATCTTGGGACATATTTAAACCATTTGTCAGGTTCATCTAGAGCTAACTTAGTTAAAACGGGAATAATTGTGCCATGAACACGCTCAACCTGACCGTTGCCACGTGGCACACCTGTTGCTATTGAAATGTGTTCAATTGACTGTTCCTGGCAGTAACTTTGAAATTCTGAAGATGTGAATGCGCTACCTTTGTCAGTAATGATTTTTGAAGGGTTGCCAAATGTAGTTTGTTGCAAGGATAATTTGTCTAAGGCATCTTTCGTAGAGGTGGACTTCACGGGATAGATCCATACAAATTTGGAAAAGGCATCAACTACTGTAAAAAGATACTTATAACATTTTTTTGTCGATGGTAAAGGTCCTAAAAAGTCGCAATGGTAACATTCAAGGGGTGCATCACCTTTTGGAATGGGGTGAAGGTATCCTTCTTGTTTTCCAGATTTTCGCGAGGACAAAATGCAAGGAATACAGTTCGAAATAATTTCTTGAACTAATTTCTTAAGTTGAGGAATGAAAAATTCACGAGAAACAATTAATTCGGTTTTTTGTGAAGCAAAATGACCTTGTGAATGGGCGTTTAGCACTATTTCTTTCTGCATCATTTGTGGTACTACTAAAAGTTCGGCATCCTGATGAAGTTTATAAAGAATTCCGTTTTTAACAAAAAATTCATCAGAAGGTGTAGATTCAAGCATAGATTTAATTTGAGATATAAATTCATCCTGGTCTTGGGCATTTTTCACCTTTTGAGTGATATCATTTGAGGTAATTACAAGAATGGGGTTACGACTTAAAGCATCAACATGTTTCATCTGTCTACCGGGTCGATGACAAACTTCATAATCAAAGTCTTCTAACATCAATGCCCATCGAGCAATTTTAGCTGGTAGGTCTTTTTTGTGCATCGTTTTTTGGAAAGCATCACAATCGGTGATAATTTTAAATTTTGTTCCCAACAAGTAGTTTCGAAATTGTTTTAGCGCTTCAATAACGGCAAGAACTTCCAGTTCATAACTATGATATTTTTCTTGTTGAACTGTAGTTTTACGGCTAAAATAATGAATAGGATGAAACTGTCCATCATCGGATTGTTGCAAGAGCACAGCGCCAAAACCTAAGGAGCTGGCATCAGTGTGGAGTTCTAATGGGTATCCCTGTTGAAAAACATGAAGAACTGGGTTTTGTGAAAGAATGTTTTTAAGTTGTTGAAAAGCTGCTATTTGTTCAGAGTCAAAATTAAATTCTACATTATCCCGAAGGAGGTCACTTAATGGTCTAGCAATCAGCGCATAATTTGGAATGAACTTTCTGAAATAACTTGTTAATCCAAGAAAACTTTGAACTTGTTTAGGGGTTTGAGGTTGTGGGAAATTTTGAACAGCTTGTGTCTTGGTAGGTGAGGGTTTAACTACTCCATTTTCGATAATGTAACCAAGAAATTCTATCTTTCGCTGTAAAAATTGACACTTTTTAAAGTTCAATTCAAGGCCATAGTCTGCAGCTGTTTGGAGAACTAGGCGTAATTTTTGTAGACCTTCAACTTCATCATTAGATGGTATGAGAAGATCGTCCATGTAAACAATAAGAACATTGTCGCGAATGAGATTTCTAAAAACTGTGTAAACATATCGTTGGAAAACACTGGGACTGTTACATAAGCCAAATGGGACACGTAAAAATTCGTATTGTCCTTCATGAGTCACAAAAGAAGTATATTTAGTGCTATTAGGGTCCATAGGTACATGAAAGAAACCATTTTTGAGATCAAGTGAAGTGAACACCCGAGATTTTCCAAGTTTGTCTAAAGCTTCTTCGATGAGCGGTAAGGGAAATTTATCTTTTATCATTTTTCTATTCAATTTGCGGTAATCAACACAAAGTCTATAATCTCCACTTTTTTTCTTACATAGAACAATCGGTGCGGCATAATCGGAGCAACTTTCTTTAATAATTCCATCATTTAACCAATCTTGAATTTGGCTTTCTACAATTTTCTGTTCCGCGAAAGGGAGTCGTCGAGAACGTTGAGCTACAGGGATTTCATCTTGTAATAAAATAGTCATCTTAATTTCAGTGTCTTGAACTTTATGTGGTTTGTAGGAAGTAACGATATTTTGAACTTCCTCACGAGTTTCAGAATTCAAAATGTGTGAAAGATCAAATGGAAAAGCTTGATCATCAGAAACATTAGCAATATTAACGAAGGTGTTATTTTCAGGAGTTTTGCATAAACGAATACCGTCTTTATCAAATGTAAATTGGGTTTGCTGTAAAAAGTCGATTCCGATAATCACATCAAAAGGAATCAAGTCATCCTCTAGAACATGTATTTTAGCAGGTAAAGTAATGGTTTGAATTTCGATGGAATCCTGAAAGAATCCGATGCCGTGAACTTGGTTTTTGCCAATTCCTGAAAAGGGAATGTTGGTGGGCTGCAATGGTGGCGAACCAATTCTTCGATAGGTTTTCTCATTGATGAGGGTTGCCTGTGACCCAGTGTCACAGAGTGCTGTCAATTGAATTCCTGCAAGTTGAATGTCAACATGCATGGGATTTTTCGATGAAGTTTCAGGAGAAAGTGCATTTACAGTTTTATCAGAAATAGGTTTTTGAGAATCAGGTTTTGGTTTAGAATTTCGATAACTTTTAGGGCAATTAGCATGAACATGACCAAAACTTTTACATCCATAGCATTGTTTACCATGTGACTTATTCAAACATTGGTTGCTTTTGTGACCTCTCAAGCCACAGGAAAAACATACTGGCTGTGTATTTGGGCTACGTGTATTATCGACTTTCACATTGAGGTAGGAAGCATCAATTTTTTTCTGATTATTTTGTCTGAAATTTTGTGATCTGTTAAAGATTTGTTCATAAATTTTCAACTTTTCCTTAAATTCAGGGACGGATTTACAACCGTAAAGAATAACTTTATTGTTTGTTGAATCAGGAATTCCGTTTATGACATACTCAAACAGAGAGGAGTCATCGAGAGAACCTTTGTGTGCCAAATCTCTCATAGCTAAGAAATATTCTTGTAGGGTTTCAAACGGTTTCATACGTCGAGATTCCATTAATTTATGTAACTGAATACCGTTAATTTTGTCCGAAAATTCGTCTAATAAATGGTGCTTCAATTGTTCCCAATTTGTAATTCCACGAATAGACCTAATTAAAGTTTGAGCGGGACCAGTTAAACATTTTCTAACAAAAGTAATTTGGTGAATTGGATTGTTTATCTGATATAAACAAAAAAGTTCTTCAACGTCAGATATAAAATTCTCAACACTGTAATTATCACGAGACGAGAAAGGTTTTATTAAATCAACAACGTCTTTCAGACTAAACAACTGGAAAGAGAGATTCGCAGTTTCAACTGAAGGCAATGAATTTTGATCTGATTCACCAACGGAAATGTGTGTATTTTGCTTATTCGAAGATTCTTTTGCGTCAATGGTGGGGGAAAAGGGAGATCTATTTTCCTCTATAACGCTGTTAGTTTGGGATGAACGTGCACCCGGAAGTGAGTCATCATTCACTTCGCATTCCGAAAGATCAGAAAATTCTGCTTTTAATAACGATAAATCACTAAGACTCATAAGAATGGTATTGGCACATTTGTCTGGGTCAGTTGAAAATTCTAAATGAAGTAGATTACAAATAGAAATCAAGTCTTTAAGTGAAAAATCTTTAAGTACTTTCTGTTTCGTTGCTTCCAACACGAATGGCTGTTTAAAACCTGTAAATTTACGTAATCTGGTACGATTTTGTCTGTCGCCGTCTGTACCAAAAATTAAACGATGTAGAACCTTTATTTGATTCGTACCACCAAATTTTAATGATTTTGCAATATTGGGGTAATCGTTGAGAGTAGCCATAACTATATACTAGGTTCAAACAATTATAGTACACAAATATACAAATATTCAAAACCAAAATCAATACTTATAATACGTAGTTACTCAAATTCAAAAGTAGAAAATAATATTTCAAATCGAAATTTTTTCAAATACCAATTCAATAATAAAATATTGATTCTCAAAATATGCATCAAAATAAGTAATCTTTAAAACAGGTTTTGTTCAAGAAAACAAAATTATGAACTAAAATAAGCATCAAATATCAAATAATAAGTTCTTCAAAATAATTTCTCTGGTTGAAGAAAACAGATGACGTAAATTTAGATATGTATCAAGTTAGATATTACTTCAGCAAAATATTCATCAAATTAATCTTCAAAATAAATCACTGTTGAAGAAAATAGAGGATGTAAATGCAGCATCAAAATAATAGTTAAAGTTCTAATGTTAAAAGCATCAAAATTGGGAAATCGAAAGTATCAAAATTGTGAAATCGAAAGCATCAAAACATTCTGCAAAATAAAAAATATTCTCGCAAGAAAACAGCAGAATTAAGTTCAACATCAAAGCGCATCAAATAAGCAAAGTTGTCATCAAATAAACATTCGCTTCGTCAAAATTATGCATCAAAATAATAATATAATAATCTTCAAAAGTATTCAATTCGCGATCTTTCAAAATATATGTTATGTTGTGGTTTGTTCAAGGAAACAAGATTCTTCAAGTTAAATGTCGAAATTTTCATCAAATCATCAAATAATTTCATCGAAATAGAATTCTCTTCAAGAAAACAGAAGTGATAAATTCAACGTCAAAGACCATCAAAAATGAATTTAGCATCAATTAAATTCTTGCATCAAAAGAACGTTGAAATATCTTTCAGTTTTCTTAAATCATCAATAAGTTGAGAATTCCCTTAATCATCAAAATTTTCTTGAACAAGCGTCAACGTATGCATCAAATAATTTTAATATGATCCAAGTTACTTACAATTCTGGTTTTGGTTCTCATCATCCCATCAGAGTATCATCAGAGTCCGTGGCACATCACTTTGGCTTTCGCTTTCGATATCCAAATCCAAAATGACAGACAACAGTAATCCAGTCGAAATCAAGTCGAAATCAAGTCGTATCATCGAAAGAAAATAAAGTTTTTTTTTAAGTTCAGCATGCTAGGGGTATTTTTCGAGTCCGAGGGCCGAGCACCCATGTAGGAAGGAGTTAGTACTCCTTCCTTTAGAAGTGAATCATTAGACTTAATTATTTTGAACATTTAATTAAACTAGACGATGTTTACAAGACAGGACTAACACTTAGTATGAAATTAAGAAAAAACAAAGCATTAACATAGCTATTTGACTCAAAACGGCAAGCCTGCGGAGCGACACATCCGCTTCGTAATGTCACTAGTCTATCACTCTGTTTGCGTGCCAAGTCCTTCGCGCCGAAGTAGTAGGAGTGGAAGTTGTAGTAATAGTTCAGTTGTGTTGCCATACTCATTCTCACATACATATATATATATATACATATATACATACATATATATATATACATATATACATATATATATATATACACATACATATATATACATATATACATATATACATATATATATATACATATATATACATATATACATATATACATATATACATATATACATATATATATATATATACATACATATATATACATATATACATACATATATAACTGTTAATCTCAGCGACCCCGAAAACTTTGGATTCGACACTAATATCAGTCATTTTGGACATTTTATATTCACCTCTTCTTCCCCCCCTTCCCCCCAATGCTGATGGGGGGCTTAACTTGCACTTAGACGGAATCGGGAGTGTCACTATTAATCTCAGCGACCCCGAAAACTATGGATTCGACACTAATATCAGTCGTTTTGGATTATTTTTACATGTGCCCCCTGCCCCCTTTGGGATGCTAGGGGTGTCTTCCCCCCCCCCCCCAAGTGTTTCTTTCCAGATTGTAAGTGATATGTGTACCAAGTTTGGTTGAAATTACTCCAAGCGTTCCAGAGTGATACTGGAACGAACACTCACACACACACATATAGTGAAACTTCTCTATGGCGGGCCACTCATGGTTAAAAAAAAAAGTGGCCGTCGAATAGAGGTGCAGGCAAGATTATATATATGTATCTATATCTACAGATTTTTTAATCAGGATATATTGTACAAAAAATCTAAATGAAGAAAAAGGTTCTGAAAGAGAAGGCGATATCGTTCAACCGAAAAAATGTTCTCGTTTGATTGTACTGAGCAGTGATGAGTAAGAAATTTATTTAATTAAGGTCGTATTAAATGAAAATAATATTTACTTGTTTCTTTTCGTTTTGTGTTATGCATACTTTTATAGTTTTAATAAAAATTAAAGTTGCTTATATGGAATTTTAAAAAAATTTACTTTTTAATAAGTTTTCAGAACTTAACCCCCCTTTTTTTAACTGTATCTTGGTCTCATATAACACGGTTTCATACAACACGGCAGTTTCTAGGAACCTATGTACCGTGTTATAGGAGGGCTACCTGTGTATATATATATATATATATATATATATATATATATATATATATATAAATTGGTCAGGGCAATTAAAATTATTAACATTTGTTATAATTTTACATTCCATAATACATTTCATATGTATACATAATATTTACATTTATACATATTTACTTTTATAAATATTTACACATACTAAAATGATATTTATACAAACTATTTACATAACGACAAAAATTAACTCAAATATATATACATGTATATATATATATACGAAACATGATGAAAATGATAGCCAAAATTTAGCCAGTGATCAATATACATATACCAGCTAGGAATCAAGTTTTACTGTAGTTCTAAAATCTTTACCCGTCAGCTGAAAAGGCACATAGCAAACGTTTGTGCTCTTTTCGCCAGACAACTCTCTATCCATAAATCACCGTCCCCCCAACCCTTGTGTCTTACCGCCCGGGGGTCCCCCTGAATTCTTTCCCCTCCCTGAACCTCACTGCCGGCGGGAGGCGTGGTTTTTGGAGAAATATTCCGATTTTTACAAAATTTCCCCATTTTTACCGACAAATTACTCTTACCCTAATTTACGTAAAATTAAGAAAAAAGTATCTTTGAAAAGCCAAAAGATTCAGGAATCCCGCGCATTATTTCATATTGTATTACTATTTGATCTCGAGAACTTATAAAGAGTTTAAAGCAAAAGTACCGCTTATTTTTTCAGTTCAGAAATTTGACAGTCATTTAAAATTAAATTTTAAGAGAAAACCAAAAATTGATAAACAAACACGAATTGTTAAGTCGTGAGGTATCTTATGCAGAAAAAATTTTCTCAAAATATTTAAATGCAAATTTGCAATTTGTTAAGAACTTCCCCATTGACTTAACATTGGCTTCGAAACATCGGAGGCTCAGTCCAGCGCCCCCTTAACGTGGTCACGCAACAGCGTAAGATACCGTGCTGCAGTGACTGTACAGGTTTGATGTCACCCAGATACAACTGTTTTGCGTATTACATGCAGTGAAAAGTGGACTTCATCCGTCCACATGACGTTCAGCAACCATTGTGGATTACGTTCCATTTGTGCCAGAACCCATGTAGTAAAGTTTTGTCTTGCATCTGTATCTGCTGGTAGTAACTGGTGAAGTGCCTGTATTTTATACGGATACAGATTCAACATACCGTGTAGAATAATACATCGAATCGACGGTTCCGGAATCCCCATTCTTCTCCCAGCTTCACGAGCACTGCTACTCCCTGTTGATGTCTCGGCTGCCAAATCTTCCATGACACTTTGTACAAAATGGATGCGGTCCACGCTCATGGATGGTCTGTCTCTTCATGGCCGATCCCCAAACTCCCCGTTTCCTCAAAATGTCGTGCTAAATTCATTGAATGAAATAGATCCCATTCAATGAAATAAAGCTTTTTTGCGCCTTCAGTCCTTTCTCCGTGCGAAAATTTCGCAATGCAACAGTTGTGGATTCACCATTCTTGTAGAAAAGTTTAATCACCAAAGCTCGATCAGGTAAAGAAAGTATGCTGCCAGCTTCGAATGACAGATCCATTTCCAACCACGTATTTGATTGATAGCCTGATTTGCATAAAACGTCTCAGTATGACATGTGGGTGCCCTCTTTCGGTTACTTTTGGAAACTTTTTTTTACACGGAGAAAAATCCAATGTCCCTCTGAACCTATTGGTACAAACAGAAAATTTTTCCGAGCATTACTTCTTTTATTAAGAATTTTTTAACTTTGCACGAATTTATGACGCACCCGGTATAAAATGTATTACATCGCTTCAGAGTTTCGTGTAAGAGGCTGCTGTTCAGAGACTGGAGAGAAATGAAGGATATAGTAACATTATTCGAAAATTATTAATCGGATTCATCTCACAAGAACTTTCCGCTTTACACATAAATCTTGTTCCGCGTTTTTCCTTAAAATGCAACTGGAGTGAGACTCCGAGTGACTTTGCTCTCTACTGTCACAGATACATCTACCTAATTTATTTTTATCAAGTACTGAAGGAACCCCCAAAAATGTAAGATCGTTAAATTCCTATTTTCACTGTTACTTGTGCCTTAGATGACAAATGCGCCATCCGTAGAAGGTTATACAAACCACTGGCACGCTATAGAAATGTTTTAGCTGAGTTTGGAAGATAGCCCTTTCATTACGTCCGCTTTAAGTATACCGTAGATATCGTGTACGATGAAAAATATGATGGAACCAGGGGCAGATAATCATCAGCAAAAAAAAATAAATCGAAAATTATGAATGAAAATTATGGGTATCAACTGCATCGCATCATCGTGACCAGGAATAAAAATATCACGAGGAATTACTATACGGTTAAGAGAAATCTCAGTATTGCTTACCTTTCCTTCTAAGTCTTGAACTCGTTTGAACAAAATTAATTTTTGCTCTTCAATTTCTTTTAACTTTTTCCGCTTTTTCTTTTCCGAGTGCTCGAACGTGGTTAATTTGGCTTTCAAACTCCAAACTTCTGATGTCAATTCATCAATTTCTTTCAAATCAACTTTAGCTCTAAATAAATAATTTACATAACATTCTATACGAACGGTCTACATGAGTTTATTAATACACGTCATTATTAGCACACAAAAAAAGTTATTAAGCTATTATATGCTTTTCAAAATTCTGTCCCCAGGTTCAAACTCTGTGGGTCACGACGTCCAAGGGAATGATAATATTTTCTTAACGTGGGGTGGGTCACCACGGTTATTTAATTTTATACAATTTACTTTACCAAACTACAAATGAAATAATATCCAAATGTGGCTGACGGTAGGGGTCTTAGATTGTTCATTAAAAAGAGTGAAACACTGATCTATTCATTTTATTCAATGCATCTTTAAATTCAGTTAATTTATAAGTTTCTATCTTTAAATTTCCAACGGCAAACAACAAAAAAGAAAAAAGTAACAAGTATAAAACAGAGAAGGAAACTGGACATATTAATTGCCCAATATTCCTCTTGCCTCCCAGTATCGGTTACAAAGATTCCTTAGTATCTCCCAAGTTTGAAGGTGGGAAATGTCCGCAACGTAAATGAATTAGTAGAACAGTTTAAAATTATTGTGTTGATTCTTTATAAAGAAAAATGAGATAATAAAATAAATATACCGAAATAATTGATGCTTTAGCTGCAAATTTTCTTCTGAAGCAATTTTGAGTTTTCGTCCAGCATCAGTAAGCATTTCTTGCACTAGCGTGTTTTCATCACTTAAACAAACTGTTCGATGCTGAAGCTCATCTATTTTTGACAATAATTTGACCATATCTTGTCTATGGACAGAAAAAAAAAGGTAATTTGATGAATTGTATAGAAACACAAGAATTTTTCTAAACTAATTATAATATTATACATACACATATATAAAATTAAATATGAAGGGAAACGAGAACTTCGTTGTAAATTAATTTGTATCGATCAAATTATACATTAACACAATGAAAAAGACTGCCAAATGAATTAGTAATGTGTCTGGTAGAAAATGACTAAATGCCCGCAATTATACATTCTAGATCTGATTAATTATGCTCTTCTCTCAGCGCTTTTATTTTTCATTTGGAAATTGGAATTGCATTAAGATGTTCAATTACATAAAATAAATGAATAAAAAAAACATAATTCAAGGAGTAAAACGGTGCTTACCCATTATAGCTGGTTTCTTCTACTTTTGTGCTCTCTTCTAGTTGAAGAGATGGGTCATCAGATGTGTCTGTGACTTCTAGAAAAACGCACCACACGGAGAACATTAAAAAAAGCAAATGAGAGTTCAGACTAACATCTACACTTACTACAAAATATTTTTCAAGAATTTTTTCTACACATTTCCCTCCCACATCTACATGGTTAGAAATTATACGATAAACACATGCTGTTTGAATGGCAAACATTTCTCAGGCTATAAAAAGTATGTCCGTGGGTTTGGTTTGGTTTGGAGCGCTACGGTCAACTTTTTGCTACACGAGGGTTAATTAGACCGGGACCAACAGTTTAAAGCCCATTTCGAACGGCTACAAACATCCATGCCAACAGTGGGATTCAAACTCATAGGATCCGAACCGAATGCCAGCGCCCTAGCCATTCGGCCATCGCCTGGCCCGTATGTCCGTGGGAGTTATACGAAATAAATCGTGGGAGATATTAAATAAACATAATACCGATTATATGAAACACAATATCTCATACAAAATCACCAATAACATAAGACGGAACATTTCGAATAGTTTAGAAATCATTAAGAAACAAAAAGATTTCAACCGCTGTCAGCCATTATAAATAGGCCTCCCCCCGCCCCCCTGAATGCGACAGGTATAGGGCACGCAGAATAAACTCCCACATTTGAAAGGGTAACAAAAAACGATAGAAATAATTTACATAAAAAAAGCTTTAAATTTTTGAAAAGTATCTACAATCTAGTTTTTTACTACTAGTTTTGAATATAACAACACTCAGGTGGCGCCCGTTATTTGCGATGGACTACTGAAGCCATTCTCTAAAGTTTTCCATCACTCTGTTGATAATATCTGAGAGAATGACGGCAACTCCCTTACGAATAGCGGACTTGCAGACTCGTTGCACATTTTCAGGTGTTGAAATGTTCCGAGGACAACCACTTGGTTTCCGAGGGAGACCCAGTTGCTCTCACGTTTGAAACCCATCGCAGGATTGTTTTTCGATCAGGAACGGCATCAGTTGCATAGAGTCTGAAGCGCGTCATAAATGCCCTCTGTGACGCGGTTACAGACAACTAGAAAATCCGCCCGAATAATTGCCATCTCCCACGCCGCCCTACACCACCATTCCCTTACCAGTGACCTTCAGAAACGTAGGAGTTAATTCTGCCACACTCTGTGTTAATTCTATACTTTGTCCTGAGGACATGGATCTATCCATACCACGAATCCGTTGGCTACTTTATTATGGTTGCACCATATAGGTGAGCAAACACTGCTCCCTATGAAGGGTTTAAAAAGGGTCTATAGTATTCCAGGGGTATAGTGGGGAACGATGATAAATTTTGCTTTAAAATTTAATTTTTTAGTAATACAATTATCAGATAATATCCGTTTTAATATGTATAAATACAGATTTGCATAAGGCGGTGATCCACCCACCAAAAGTCGAATGTCATGACACTTTTGTATGTGTCAAATGAAATTATATTATAATTACATGTAAGTCAGTAAAATTGTTTTGTAAAATATATATTTATATTCATTATGTTAGTTATTGTTACTATACGATGATAAGCCATTTCAGGCCAAACATGAAAAAAATTGTATCAATGCATCAAGCACAACCACCACATTAATTGAAACCGAACTTTTGTGCAATTACAATCTGTGTTTCTGAAATCTTGTTTGTATTTGTGAAATTAAAAATTAAAATAGTACAAAAATAATAAACATAAACCTAATGAACTCCTTTTTCTAATTTTTTGTTCATACTCTTAGACAAATTGTTATCTTTAAGTCTTTTATGTGCAATTATTAGTATTATAATTATGTTGTATTATAGAGAAAAATGTGAGGGGAGGGGGTCTATAAAGAAAATTATTCTTTTAAAAGTGGTAGATGCAGGAAAAAGGTTGGGAACCCCTGGTTTAGCCTAAAACAAAATTATGCAGATGGATGTAATTTATCACGAAGGGAAATGATTTTGCTGAAATCTTTTTAAGAGGACAAAAAAAAAGAAAGAAATCGATCAGGATATCTAATAAACTTGACAGATATGCGGCTTTGTTCATTTATTTATGCAGGTATCATTTATTATAACAGGAAATATAATTAAACCAAATCTCTTCACTGAAGTCACATTTTAAGAAGTTAAAAAAAAAAAGCATTCTGGTAAGTATAGGAGATTTTATTTATCTATTATTTTTTCAAAGCATACAAAACAGAAAAACATTTTAAACGGCAGGCAAGGCTGTGAAGTGTAACAGGCAGTGAAAGGCTGAAGGAGTAACAATCACAAACAAAAATTTTGGAGAAACAAGTAAAGGCAGCATAAAAATATAATTTAGAGCCAATAAATAAATTAATAAGCAAGCTCAATGCCAAATAAGGTAAAATTTAGATCATAAATATTAAATATAAAAGGTAGGTACAAGATAAGGTTTTGAAAGGCTACAAGGGAACACGCTATAATAACAGATACATTGAGAAAAGGAACGAATAATGTGCAACATTCAAATACCTGACACCAGATTTTGGTCATTTTACACAATGATATTATCATATGTTAACAGATGTTTAATACATCCATACGAAAATAAAATAACATTAATACAGTAAATACACTATTTTGCATTTTAATTTAAATAACATACGCGCAAATTTCTCATATTTTTATAATTCAAAATAAAATATTACCCTGCAGTGAATCTAAAAATACACACTCTTGATGCTTATCCTTAGATATGTCAGAATGCAGATGTCCTAGCACAACCGAAGGCATTTTCCTAAATAAAGAAAAGAAATATTCTCAGATTGATTCAAAAACTATATTAGATGGGCTTACGCACATCTAAAGGCATACATTCTCATAACAACTTAAGTTAAATGTATTCGCGAAAAATAAGAACACGCAAAAATTTTAATTTTCTGGCTCTATTTAAAATATATCGTAACAAATTTTCATTTTATTAAGGTGTGAACATTCTTTAAACAATATTTAGTTAATATTGTTAAAATCTGTTAATATTTAGAGATCAGGCGAAACAGCAAGTCCGTCCTTATGGGGCGCAAACGATCTACGACTTATTTGTAATCAAAGAATATTCAAGTCAGGGTGCTGATAGCTTGAAAGTAAGCTGGCATTAGGTCCTCGTCAACATTTTACACACGGGAGACATGACATTTTACACACGGGAGACATGAGGTGTAAAGACAAGAGAATTTGAGAAGGTACAAATGATTAAAATGAAATGATTGGATAAAAAAAGATGCAAAACGGTGAGGATTATGTGGTCAGACGAGGCGATTATCTTTTGATGCTACAATGACTTTCATTGTGTCAACGGATATTCGGCAGCAGAATCCGAAGGAAGTCAGATATTCGATTAAACAAAAGGCCTACAGAGGCGCGAATTACAGGTGATTTTAGAAATGGTGAAGGGAGTAATAAGTTACAAAAACAATCAAACTTGCTGCTTGTGAAATAGGCCCCTCAGTGTCCATACTTAGCAGCAATCTATCGCCGACAACGCTTACTATTGATATGCGAGCGTTGGAAATATATCTTTAATCCATCCGAGATGGTCGCCGCGCCCTATGAATCTAGTGTCTTGTAGCATACTGTGATTTATAAATATGTAAATAGTTCCCAAGGGGTGGAAAATGTGCACCTTGAGAAACAACCTGTTGAAGGAGTGTAGTGCTTCCGGCGATATTCAACTGGAAATCATATTTTCAATCTTTTACAAGGACAAATAATTTAACGAGAACCACCCCCTGGATAGATCAGATACATAATTTAAGGGTTTAGGTATTTCCCAATGGAAGAGATAGTTTCTTACACTATATATTCTGCCATATAACACAAGTAGTACGAGAAAGGTGTGATGAATATGGTTGGATGAGGGCGCTACTGTCAATTTTTGCTACAAAGAGCTAATTAAGCTTGAACCTACAGTTTAAAGCCGATTCCGAACGGCTAAAAACATCCATGCCAACAGTGGGACTCGAACTCAAGTCTCTGGGACCAAATGCATTCTAGCCATTCGGCTATCACCCGGCGTGTGATGGAGAAGAGATAATGACGTCACTGTGGCCCCTAAATTTTTCAGACCTCAATCTAGTAGAACACCTTCAGCATGTGTCGCAAGAAGTCCGCGACATAAAACCACAAACTTCGCGATTTACGAAGGTTAAAGATTCTGCAGTGTAAAACTTTCAAATCCTCTGTTGCAAATTGAAATTATATAGTACATTTTATTTGTTTTTGGCGTACTGGTAGCGCCACCTGGTTGCTTCGCGGTTCGCGCGAAGTGTGTGTATAGTTAGTTGGTGTTGCACACTTGAACGTGAATAAAAGCCTGACGCTTGAAATCTTGGTGATTAATATTTCATGAATCTTGGATTATATTTCTTCATGGTGATTTTCTACATGGTGCCGTAACCCGGGACCTGGATTTGAGGTACCTTTAGATATATTGAAACTTCAAGGTAAGGTATTTAGACTTTTGAAATTTAGTGATTTGATTTCGGAATAATCTTGAAATGGAAAAAATTGATAAGCTGAAAAGCAAACGTTCCACAATTAGGTCTGGAACAACTAAATTAATATCGAAAATAAAATATTTACAAGCTGACATAGATGAAAGAATAACTGATATTTTATCAGAAAGTCTTGAACAATTAAATGGAAAAGAAATTTCCTTAAAAGAATTGGATTCCCAAATCGAAAATGAAATTGATGATCCTTTAGAGTTTGAAAAAGAAACAAAACTTTGCGAAGAGTATTTAGAAAAAATAATTAGTATCAAATTTAAAATTAAAAATCTGCTTAAAAAACGTGAAGCTGCCGAACTTTCTAAAGATGCTTTCGTATTTGAAAACACTTTTGTTCTTGAAGATTCTTCTGTTAGTAAAAGCTCTAAAGATGCTTCCGTATCTGAAAACACTTCTGTTCTTGAAAATTCTTCTGTTGGTAAAATCAAAAGTAATGCACCGGCAATTAAACTGCCTAAGCTTCAAATAAAACCTTTTAATGGTGAATTAAGTGAATTTCTTGAATTTTTTAATTCATTCAAGGCAGCTATTGACTCGAATGAGTCACTAACGGAAATAGAAAAATTTGTCTATTTGAGATCGCTTTTAACGGGACCTGCATATAACACAGTAGCCGGATTTACGCTAACAGAAGAAACTTATGTTGCTTGTATTAATTTATTAGAAGATCGATTTGGAAAGCCTAGCGATATCATATCATGTAATTTAAACAAAATACTGAATATCGAAAGTGTTAAACATTCTTCTAATGTTAAAAGTTTAAGAAAACTGTATGATGAACTTGAAATTTGTATAAGAAATTTAGATTCTTGCGGCGTAGGTTCAGCTTCGTACGGACATCACTTGAGTCCGATATTATTAAAGTTACTACCCGATGATTTAGTTCTTGATTATCATAGAAAACGCGATCCTGAAAATAATAATGAAATAACAGAGTTGGTAAAATTTATAAAGAAAGAAATTGAATGTAGAGAAACCGCTCTACGGCATACAGGAATTCATAATACTAAAATCTTAAGTAATAATAACAATGATTGTTATTATTCAAGTCATAAGTCACGTAACTATCGTGTGAAAAATAGTATTCCGTCAGCGGCAGCCTTGAATACTTTTTCTAAAACGTATTGCATTTTTTGTAAATCTACTGAACATAATTCTAAAAATTGTCAGTCTGAATCTGATGAAAGAAAGCGTTTTAAATTGAGAAAAGAAGGGAGGTGTTATCGGTGTTTTGGAAGGCACCTTTCTTCTCAATGCAGGGTTAAATTGGAACAGTGTCAAAATTGCAATTCAAATGCTCATAATGTGTTATTTTGTACGAAATCGAAAAATCCAGAAAACTTGTTGAGAAACATTAAATATGAGCGTCCGATTAATAATGATAATTCTCCACTTGAAAACGAAACTGTAGTAGCTTCATTGTGTGAAAAGAAAGTTAAACAAGATTTAAATAGTACTCTCTTACAAACTTGTACTGTTGAAGCTTCCGCTAATGGCAAATCAAAAATTATTCGAATACTTTGTGATTCTGGTTCAGAAAAAACATTCTTAGATAGAAACATTGCAGATGTCCTTCACTTACAGCCGATTAGAAAAGAGAGGCTATTAATTTATTCCTTCGGTCAGCGAAATGCTTGGGAAAAAGAGTTTGAAGTTGTGTTGTTAAAGTTATTCAGTCTGATAGATCCCAAACAAAATATCGAAGTAGAAGCTTTAGTTACAGATAATATTACCGGCGCCACATTGCCGTGCTATAATTCACAGGACCCGGATGTAAACAAATTTATTTCTGATGGTAGATGTTTACTCGCCGATAGCTGTCGACAGTTGCCAATACAGCTCTTGTTAGGAGGAAACTTTTTGTGGCAAATAAACGTGGGGGAGACTCGGAAAGTAAAACCTGGCTTATTTATTTCACAAACAATATTCGGCTGCACTGTTCAGGGTCAAGCCCATTTACGGAGGTCAACGTCTGTAGCTTGTAACAGAGTGGCTGTGATGAATGTCTCTCACGACCTGAAAAACTTTTGGGATTTAGAATCTCTGGGAATTTTTGAAACAAATGAGAGCTCTGACGAATGCCGCGTTTTGCAGGATTTTCAAAATAGCTTAAAGTTTACTGAAGGGCGTTATGAAGCACCTTTGTTGTGGAATGAATCAAAAGAAGAATTAGAAAACAATTTTGTGGTCGCAAAAAGGAGATTTTATAACCTAATAAATAAATTTAATCAAGATAGGCAATTATTTGATAATTACAACTCAGTTATAAAGGAACAATTAAATACAGGAATAACTGAAAAATGTGAGGATTTAGCTCTAGATTCATATTATATGCCTCATAGACCCGTGATAAAAATTGATCGGGATACTACAAAATTACGTATTGTTTACGATGCTTCTTCAAAATTAAATGGCCCATCTTTGAATGATTGTTTGTTGCCAGGGCCAAACTTGAATCCTAACATTTTGGATTTTATATTAAAATTTCGTGAAAACAAAATAGCTTTCTCTGCGGACATTCAAGGTGCATTTTTGCAAATAAAGGTAAAGAACGAAGACCAGAATTTCTTACGCTTTTTACATTTTGACGACTGTGACACTGAGAAAAATATTGTACCCTACAAAATGAAAAGAGTGACATTCGGAGTCACTTGTAGTCCCTTTATATTGGCCGCTACGATCAAACACCATATTAAAAAATATAAAGAAGGTAAAGGAGAGTGCGTTGAGATGTTGGATACATCATTGTATGTTGATGACTTGTTTTATGGAGCTGAAAGTGTGTGGAAAGCATTTAGTTTGTCCTCGGATGCTGTGTTTATTTTAGGTGATGCTGGATTTAATTTGTGAAAACTGAATACTAACTCAAAAGAGTTGAAAAAATTATGGGTTGAAAATGGACTTTGTGATGTTAGTAATGATAGGGAAAATAAGAGTTTTAAGGTGTTAGGTTTGGTATGGAATGTGGTCGAGGATAAATTTGAGTTAGAGGTAGCTAGTTTATTGGACGGTTTAGAAGACTTAAGTGCGTGTAAGAGATCAGTGTTGCATACAGTGGCCAAAATATTCGATCCTGCAGGTTTTGTTTCTCTATTCGTGTTAAGAGTTAAGCATCTTATGCAGGAAATATGGGAAAGGGGATTAAACTGGGACGATGATTTGCCGGAAGATATGATAGTGAAGTGGGAGGATTGGTGTTCGGAGATACGTCTATTGAAGGAGTTAAGAATTGATAGATATTATTTTTCAGGTTGTATGCATGGAATGAGTTCCAATGCGCAGCTACATTTGTTTTGTGATGCGTTTCCTGTAGCGTACGGTGCGGTTGCTTATTTTCGATTCGAGAATGGTTATTATTTATCATGTCTAAATGTAGAGTTAGTCCTTTGAAAAAGTTAACGTTGCCTAGACTTGAACTCATGGGTGCTTTAATTCGCGGATTGTTAGTTATTTGAAGAATATTTTCTCGTTTCAGACTATATTTCTTTGGACTGATTCAAAAATAGTTTTGAGCTGGATAAAAGGGTCTGCTAAGAAATGGAAACCCTTTGTTTGTAATAGGGTAATGGAAATTCAACAGTTTACGAATCCTATAGATTGGAGACATTGTGAGGGTAAGAGTAATCCTGCTGATCTTTTAACTAGAGGTTGTAGTGTTAGAGACTTACAGAGATCTTTGAAATGGTGGCATGGTCCTGAATACTTGTCATTGCCTGAAGATAAGTGGCCTAGAAGTGATTGTGTTGTTATTAAAAAAGAAGTGAATAATGTTGCAGAAGAACAAAAATCAAAACCTGAACTAAGTCTGCATTGTGCTATCGAATACACCACTAACGTGGAATTTATCTCGGATTTGGAAAAGTACAATTCTATTAAAAAAGTTTGTCGTATATCAGCATGGGTAAAAAGATTTATTTCTAACGCTAAAAATAAGAAGGAAGATCGAAAGTTTGATGAGTTATCAGCAGAAGAAATGGAAGAAGCAGAGAAAATGTGGATTCGACAAATCCAAAGGAAATATTATTTTGATGAACCTCCTGTTCATCGGGGGGCAAGATGTTGCAAATTGAAATTATATAGTACATTGTATTTGTTTTTGGCGTACTGGTAGCGCCACCTGGTTGCTTCGCGGTTCGCGCGAAGTGTGTGTATAGTTAGTTGGTGTTGTACACTTGAACGTGAATAAAAGCCTGACGCTTGAAATCTTGGTGATTAATATTTCATGAATCTTGGATTATATTTCTTCATGGTGATTTTCTACATCCTCTTTATGAAACTTTATCGACGAAGTATGGACAAATATTTTCCTCTAAAATCCTGTCACTTTTTTTAGTTTGCTTCATGTCCTTTTCTTATAATGTTGGGTACTACTCAAAATAAAACTAATCTAACAGACAAATAGTACGAAATCTCCGGCATAACATAATTGTTACGCAGCATTTAAAGTAGCAAAAAATTAGGGTGATGTCCATGGGGGAAAAATACAAAGGTAACCTCGGAAAAAAATAAAGTATAAAACATCAAATGTGTTCTGATTTTATATTAAAATAAAGGCGAAAGACGTGGTTGGTTGTCTCATCTCTTAACCACATTTAAAGAAAAATGTACTTGAAAAAGCGTACATATATGTTAATGTTCAACAACACAATTTAGTATACGTTAGAAAATACAAATAATAAGAGTAATTACTTCATTGGTAAATAGTATAAAATTTTGGCTAAGCGTATGGTAGGATCTTTCAGCCATTCTGTCTCCGTGATCATTTTTTCACATGGTAAACTGGCCATACGTTTTTCAACGATACTTTTAAATATATTCCACAAATAACTCTAGAAAGAAAAAAAAATCATTACGATGACAAAAACAAAATATCTTTTAGAAAATACTCAACACACTTTTATAATGAAAGCCTTTATTCCTTGCAATTTTTTTCCTTCTTTAAAAACAACTAGTTTTCCATTGACGAAATCTAACAAATTTAGGATAAAACAAACTAAAAGAATGGCAATCAAAACAGATTTCTTTATACATTTAAAACAGTATATATTAGATTGGTTCCTATCGCCCCTAAAAATGTATACAGAAATATGCAGAAAACACAAACGCCAACTACACCGGATATCTGTATCTATTCATAATACGTTCGACATCACTGAATAAAAGATAAAATTTGGGGTACGGCTGAATCACGTTTCACATTAAAACCAGTCTCCTTTCTGCTGTTACGACTGTACTACGAAACAAAATAAATATTTATTAACATTTTATAATTAGTAATAACAACTGAAGCTAAACCTTGATTTAAAATTTAATTGCTTGCAAACAATGGTATAACCAATTTTCACTGTAGTTTTCAGACAAAATCAAAAACTTTGGAACAAGTGCTGAATGAGTTTTAGATGGACCTTTTACTCACTGTTCCGAATTATAATGCAATATAGCATTAATGCAATACAATTTACTCTTTCATTCCTTCAGACATATTTGCTTTTTATGGTTTGTCTAATCACCTGAATGTTTGATGAATAATGATCTAATCTATAGTTCGCTAATGACCTTTTAACGATTAACGGATGATATATGCTAAGTAAGATAAATCCTGTTGAAAAGACTCATTTTAGGAGGAAGAGGTGTAGTTCACTACAGCACATACCTAACTTTAAAAGAATAAATCAAGGAATCTCTATTTTTTTTGTGTTTTAGATGAAGTATTTGTGGTACGGATCATTAGCTCTTTCAAAACGACAAACCTGTGAGACATGCCATTTGTGGAAGTGTTAGATTAAAAATAAAAGTTATTTTCTATAACAGATAAACAGCGAGTACATCACTTATTCGGACAAAGTACTTTTCCATAAAGCCTCACATTACACATCTAATGAACGAAATTCAGCAAAACCAAAAATATTATTTAAGTTTGAAAAAGGTGCTTTGAGAGGCAAAGAATGTTGCAATAATTACCTTTAAATCTGATTGAGATCCTTGAAAAAAATGGAAAAGTTCATTTTGAGGCTTACACAATGCTGCATAGAAATCATGATTTTTATAGCAGAAAAGTATGTCATGATTATGGCTTTTACAAAAAAAAAAAAAAAAAAAAAAAAAAAAAAAAAAAAAAAAAAAAAAAAAAAAAAAAAAAAAGAGCACAGTGTATCCTTAATTATAACACTTATACGCATTTAAAGAACTCAGTAGTCTAAAATATCGAACAGGTCAAGGGCAATGTTTATTACAGTTATAACTGAAGGACACAAAAACATATTTCATCATGCTAATGAAGCTCACAATACAACATACAAATAAAGCTTATACAAACAAAATAATAGTTAGAAAAACTTCTCTAGCATACCCACCTATCATGGATCCAGTTTTGATCTAATTAGAGGTTCCTTCGCGAGGCATAGCCTTCAAGTACACAAGAGGAAAAGATTGCCAGAAATGGAATAATTCTAGATTTTTACTGGGAACTGACAATCTTCAGTAAATAAAGCGCACATCGAGAAGAAGCACTCCTCTTCCACGATTTTTAATGCAATATTTTGGACAGCTCGAAATCGATAAAATTGCAAGGAACACATCCTAATAAGAAGGGTCACTTAAACAACGAAAGGCATCTCCAGCGGGCATAGAATTTACCAACCGTGAAAGTCGCTTGGTCCTTTCCGATGTGGGCTGGATTGACTGCAGTTTGCCAGTCACTAACAAACTTCCAATAACGTCGGTTTTGGAATTATTTTTCCTCAAGCATATTTGTTGACTATGCCATGCTGAGGAATTCATAATAAGGACGAAACTCAAATCTATGGCTGATGGATATGTTGCAGATGTCAATCATTGTTTGAGAGCGTCCAATGCAATTTAATCACAACTAGCCGCTGTGCAACCAGCATGGTCGCTTTTAGTTTTATATTATCTTTTGCAAAACAACTCAACTGAAAGTAACATATGTAAGGAATGTTACCATTACCTGTCATCATAAACATACGTTGTTAAGGGGTATTCTCTATAAGACATTCTAAAACATCGTGATTTAAAAAATGTGAATTTCCATTACTTCAGAACAGAGTTAAAGATAAGACTGAGAAACCTAACACCAATGATTTTATAAATTACATCCCTCTCTGTATGTACTATTTTTCAAAATTAAGATATCTATACTTTATCATTACATCAAATTAGAAATTGTTGGGGAAAAATTTTTTCACTTAAAAAAATGGAGTAAAAATTCAGCACGTACTAAAATATAACATGGATTACATCACTCTCTGTATGCACTATTGTTCACAATTCGGATATCTACACTTAATCATATCAAATAATAAATTGTTGGGAAAATTTCTTCACTTATAAAATGGAGTAAAAATTCAGCAAGTACTGAAAAAAGTGTAGAAAATTAACTGTTACTGGATGTCGGTTGCTATGCTGGCGTCGGTTAAGCCTAACCTCACGATCATTTATGCTCTTTCTTTCACACCTCTCTCTTAATGAATTATTTCTTCTTCCCTTTCTTTCTTGAGACTGTTCCCAATTTTCACTTGATTGTGCAGCTAGCTTTCGAGCATTCTTGATTTCAGAGCTTAAATCCATGTTGACACGCGGTTGCAAATTGCGGACGGCCGCTAATATTTACATCTGGTAGTTGCAGCCGTTGCCATTCGGAGTGTAGAAATACCGTCGATTTTTGTGCCGCATACCTACGCGTTTTATATATATAGATAATGACAGACATAAACATAAAAACCCTCACAATTTTACTTTTATTTTTGAAACGAATCATACATAGTTCAATACACATCAAAAAAATTTTCTAGTTTTTTGTTAATGGTAGAAAGATAGGTCTGAAAAATTTATAACATTAACCTTTTTAGAGAGTACATGAAAAGAATACTGATCCTTAACATTGTCATTTTCTTTATTTTATCAAATAAAATTTTACCCATGAAAAATCAATAAACAATATGGGCAACATGTTAGAAGCACTTGGTTCATATGACAACCAAGAATATATATATAAAAATCTTCCTAACAAAGCCATTTTGGGAGAAATATTTATTGATATTCTGAACATTTTGGACTAGCAAAAAAAAAAAAAATCATTAACTCAAGACAGTTAAACCTTTAAATTTATATTTGAATTGTTAACTTAAATGTAAAGTTTTTATATTCTGCACACACACGTATGCACATAGCAAAAGAAATTAAACCCATGCTGAGTTGGGAAAATAAAAAGTAAATATGACAAGTATGGGATTATTTAAAAAGCAATAAATCTGTCCAATACAATTTGCAGATGAGCAGTTATAGTGCAATAAGATTACAGTCTGATAGCTTATTTTGTAACCAATGAGAAATCAAGGCAATTGGAACTTACATTTCAAATGAGCTACAGTGTGTCATCAGTAGTATCAACATGAGAACAAAACATATATTGAGTTAATATCAACTAAATATGATTGTTGTCAAAAACTGACAGAGGAATTGAATCAGAAGGAAAGAAAAATGACTAAACAGAGGACAAGTACATTTAAAGCAGAGTCAATACAGGGAGCTTGTTCTGCAGTTAGGAACTTTGTAGAAATCAAGTAGAGTGTAATTAAATACAAACAAGAATGCCATATTTCATTCTGTCTCACTCTACTTCTGTTGACATCTTACCACTTAATATTTATAACCTAACTTAGTTATTCAACATAAAATGTTATAAATCTAGTTGTTCTTTATAATAAATGTATACATATATTTTTTTCCTTAATGAGAAAAAAAGATTGCTTACTTATTTTTCTTTTCAAGAATGATAGCTTTTAAAATGGCCTGCTTGCTGTTTACAAATACAAAATCTTAAAAATGTTTAATCCTGTATGCTGTTGAACTCCTTACATGTATGCTTCATATATACTATTTCTCATACTATAATGCACTTCTTTTACATCTAAATACATCCTTTTCAATTCGCTTCAAAAACATTGTAATTTTTACTTTAATTGCCCCTGGAGTGGTAGTACATGAAGGAGTAAACAAAATATTTTTCACACATTGTATGGTACTAGATTTTTGTCTCAGATTTATCACCAGAATAGAATTCAATTATCCTTCATACATAAGTGAAATCTTAGATAATTCTATGATAATAATAATGTGAATAGAAATTTGTATCTCACTATCATATTTCCTGGGGTCTTAAAAGCACTTAAAATTGAGGGGAAAACAATTCTCTGTTGAGATCCAGTTATTAGAATAACTATATTAAAAAGTTAGTAAATAAAACGTAACAAAAATTAGTAATCAGAGAAATTATTTTGATGAAAATGCTCAATGACAAAATTATTATATTTACACTGATAGAAGAAATTTAATAAAATATTTTTATCAAATATTTTCAGCTAATAAATTAGTATTCTATCCTTTAATAAACATATGAGAAAAAGCAAAATCTAAGTTTCAAATTAAGAGAAGATAACAGCATAATAATTAAGTGCAGCACTTGACTGTGAAGCTACAGTTTCCTAATTCCTATATATGAATTTTAAGAAGTAACTACAGCATGTAATATATTATAAAAAAAATTATATAGACCATAAAAAATATTATCATTCATCTTTTAATCATTTCAATATCTTAAGCTAATCCCCAAATGTAAGCATAAGAGTTATAAACATGAAATTTTTTTCATTCCCAACAGCAAAATGTCCATCAAAATCACACTTGAACTGCTTATGTGTTCAAGAAAATTATGCTTACAAAGAATAAATGTTAACCCTATAACTACATATCCTTGAATCACAACCAGAAAAATCATTTATTTGTAAACCAATAGATCAAAAGTTTACAGATAAGCAATTACAGAGACTATATATTATAATTACTTGAAGAAAAATATATAAAAGGCATAATTTATAAAAATAAAACCATCAAATTTAATAGAGATATTTTTTTTAAGCTAAAGCATATAAGGTCTACGTGGAGGGACTTACAAATAATGTGACTGTCAGCAGTCAGCATGTAAAAGAATTTTTTAATTTTCCACTTGGAACGTTTAAAAGTTTTTTTCATTACTGAACTTTAAAACACGTCCAGTGCATACAAAATTAATTAGAAAGTAATGTAAGATTGCTATTTACAATACAAAATGTTTAAATTAGTGTTAATTTATTGGTTTTGGTTTGGTTGAGAGATTTTTACTCATGAGGGCTAATCAAACCGGGACATACTATTTAAAGCAAATTTCAAATGGGACTCAAAACCACAGATTCTGGTACTGAAAGCTAGTGCCCTAGTCATTTGGCCATCATCCGGCTTTTATTTTATTGAAAATTACCTATAAATAAAAGTAACGAACCTTTGCAGAAAATATAAATGCTTATTTCATGTATTACATTTAAATTATAATAAAGCAAATTAGAAATATCTTCCTTAGAAAGTTCCTTTTAAATTATCCTAAAGTGGTGAAATTATCACAGGCAATAGATGGAATCATGAAGGAGACACCAATTAATACTCATCAAAAGCATAACTCTCTCTTTGTTTATAGTCTCACTGTTACTATCCGGGCTTGATAAATAAGATGCTTTAGATTATGCATAGTCTTACTTAAAGCTTTGCATTATTTTTAGATGAAGGTCATAAGATATTCACAATTTTAGATGATTAACTGCAGCATATAAAGTATTCTATGTTTGAGAAGAGTCAATTACATGTTATGTTTATTAAAACTTATTAATAGAAAAGTTATATGTCGACAGAGAATAAATACCTATCTCATACATTATAAGGCATAGCATATAAGGTCAGTGTAATATATTTAATAAAGAATTTAATTTATTTATATTTGCAGCATAGGAAATAAAATTGTTTAGCCTTCTGACACACATTTAATATATTCATTGAATTCAGATTAACAGCTCAACTTTCTGATTGTTCTTATGCAACTCTAAAATCCAATTATATACATGGAAAAAAAAATTATTTATAAAAATACTTTTTCCTTGCTCAATAAAGCACTTAATAGGACCCAGCTTGTTATACCTGTAACTCACAGTGACATATTAACTAACTCATGGCACAACAGTCCGAATTGCTTTTCAGTACTGTGGACCAAGGCTTGTGGTGCCCATCTCCGCTTTCATGACCATGGGCTTGGGGTGCCATATAGCATATGTCTCGGTCAGGTGGTCAACCTGATGCAGGGCCCCCAGAGTTAGCTCCCAAGCATGCTTGGTCCTCATTTTATCGACCCACTCAAGGGATCAAAGGCATGCAGTGACATATTAAGTAAACTTATTTTCACAACACTAATTTATAGGGCTTTCAAATGATATTTAAATCAAAGAAACAGCATGAAATTATCAATGTCATAACAGAGGTGGAAAAAAAATTCAAATTTATCAGTTAGTGAAAAAGATGTATACTTTATAAACTTTTTAAATTTTAATCATATTGTATAGCTAATTACATCAATTTAAAATGATAAAAGCTTATGTGCAAAAATTTAAACATTAAAATGTACTTACAATATCATATTTTTCGATGACAGGAATAACTGATCCTACAACTTGCTCTGGGGATAAATTTTTGTAATCTTCACTGGTAAAAAATGCTTCTAAAATGAAGCAGTCACCTTCATATTTTAAACTGCATGCTCTGGAGTTTGCAGTTGCTGACATAAAAGATATTTCTTCTCCAATACCAGAAAAGAGTAAAGCAGAATCTGTATGATACAATAGTGTCAAACAAAAGGATCAAAGAAATCAGTAGAAAATTATTTTTTAAAATTGTGGGAGTATGAAAGAAATGATTATTTTAAAGAAATATACATTTGTTTTCTAAAAAGCGCATGCACACAACATATAGATTTAAATTACAAATGCTAAATCATATTTATATAAACAAAAATGTTAAACATTAAATGAACAATGCACATACAGAAGCAGGAAATGATAAAAACTAATAGGATATTTATCTAAAGAAGATTTGAAAAATAAAAACTTCAAAAACATATGTTTTCGAAGTTATCATAAATTTAGTTAAGTATTATAACTAACACACACATACACATAGGCAGGTTTGTATATATATTCATATAATTTCCTTAAAAACTTTCAAATTTAAAAAAAATTGACAGAATGAAATTTAACTTCTATTTAAACTTTTAAACAGATTTCATAAGAGTGAATAGTTTTCAAAAAATGATAAGAGCTTCCAACTTAAACAAAATCTACAAGCTCATATAATCATAGTAAAGGTGATAACAAAAAACTTTTGAGAATTCAGTCTATCTTGTTAGGAATTTCAACTACGATCACTACAGTTTTCTACAATTTAGTACAATATATATATATATATATATATATATATATATATATATATATATATTTATAAAATTTATCTTAAAATGAAAAACAACTATGAACTATTAAAATAGAGTGACATTATATTACCATAAATGCTGGAGAAAAAAAATTTCAGTTTTGTAATAGTACATACTAACATTATGAAAAATAATGAATTGACTTATTAATTTAAATCAAAGGAATTAAATCAATTTATCAGAAGAAATAAAAAGAGAGGAAATTTCAAAAACAAGTATAAAACTTTTCTTCCGAACACTTAAGGCAGAAAGTTTTAGTTTTTTTAAATATGGAATTTTATCAAATTTAAAAGTGAAATATTTCTATGCAAATCCTGCAGAGAATTTTTTGATTAAATAAATTAACACAGATAAATGAGGACAATGTGTAATATTGTTTTTAAATACTTCAAGTAAAAATTCCAGATAGTGTACTGATAACCACATATTATATATATATATATATATATGTATATATATATATACACACATAGTGGAATCTCGATCTATCATTTTTCAAGGGATCGATTGAAATGAACGATAAATGCGGAAACATAACAAAGCAATATGATAGTTGGGACTGGATAAAATGAAAGACACATACGGAAAAACAATGGATCCGAAAACGATCAATCGAGATTGCACTGTATCTATATATATATATATATATATATATATATATATTAATTAAAACCCAATAAATGCACTTATATAATTAGAAATAATAAACATACCATTATCACTGGTTGTTTTCTCTTTCTTTTCATTAGGAATAACTTCAGAAGAATCAGAACTGATACAAATCTTAACAACAGACTTTGTTTGACTAGGTGATGGTTCAATATCCATTTCTTTAAAGAAGATATTTTTAAAAGAGCTACTAACACATCAGAAGAAAAATAGGAACATGTACCATTTCAAAATAGTTTAGTATTGCTGAAAAGTAATTTGAAAAAAAAAAAAAGATTATCATACCAATCAACTTAAAACAATATTATAGATACTAGTAAACTTTTATAACTAATACTAAAGGGATACCTTTTTATATACACAATGGCAAAGGACATTGTAAGCATTGAAATTACTTAATGAAAAAATTTAAAAAACTATGAATGACTAGAGAAAATTGAGAATTTTTGAAAAGAGTGAAGGCAAAGGTAATAGAATGTTCTAACGGGTAAAAGTAATTTTATGACAAATAAGTCCAATTTATTTATAGAAATTTATTAGTATAAGCATATATCTTCTTCAGAGGATTTTGAAGTTGAAAAAGACTGCGTTGAAAAATGTAAAGGATTCTCTCCCATAGTGTATGTATGCATATTATAGAATCTATTCATTAAACTTAAGAGGGAGGTCTTGTAAGAGAGGCAAGAGATAGAAAATTGAGAGATATCTGATCTTTGAAATGTAGACATAGAAAAATCTAGATGTAAACAATAAAAAGTTAACTACATCTTACTCTGTTACATTCCTTAACTGAGGTGTAACCTCCACATAATATAAATACTATTTAATAAATTTCTTAAATATTTAGTATCTAGCTTTAATTTTAATCATTTACACTTTACTCTTTAAATTTTCATTATAAGTAGTACATACATAATAAAATTGAACAAAAAATATCTGCAGCAAAATATTGCTATAACCTTATGTTATCAGAGGATATATGCCCTAGTACAGCTAAAGAATACTATTTTGAACTGAACTCATTTCTTAGTTTAGTTTATTAATATTTTGGTTAACTAATTTTATGACTTAAGGACACACTTATGATATAAGTGTGATATACAATTCTAAATGAATTATCCGTGAGTTTGTAAATAACCAAAAGATAAAACATGTGCAACCTAATTACCAAAATCAAATTCATATCAATCTTAAGCTCTGCCATGCAAATATAAATAAATAAAATGCTATCAAAGCTACTATCTTCTAAAATTTATATACAAAATAATTCTATTGAAAATTTTTAACTCCCAACTTATAACTATGAATGCAAAAACCACACATGGAATTATTAAAAGTTTCTTTCTAGGTATACACAAACTAATTACTCGCAAATTCAAAATAAACTCTACCTAAATGCCATTTGTTATTACAGACATACTTAATGATTATATATTATTTCAAACAAACATTAATGCATACAAACACTACCAAATTTCTCTAACAAAATAAAATATGTTGCAGAATATAATAATGCTGTTCTATTTAAAGGGAATATTGACAGGTTTTAAAAATCATAGAGAATAGAAATTTAGTAATGAACCTATCATGGAGTTTTATTACATAAGAACAAATTTGTGTTGCACTATGCATCACAAATTATAAAACATATATGCTAAATATGATTTTATGTTGAGTTTTGGTGAACCTGTAATGAATAACAAGCAAACCAATATTCAAACAATCAAAACAGCATTGACATTAATATTTAAAAAGAGTGAAATGAAGTCTATTTTCTCTCTGTGAAATACCATAAAGACAATGCTTAAATTATGCTCAATTCAATATTTCTGTGAAATATGACATTCCAATATGGCATTTATTTCATAAATAAGGATGTAGTTAATGTTGCACCCACAATAAATAAGAAATAAAAGTATTCACAGTAAAAATTGCTAAAACGTACAATAGATTACATATGACAGTGCACAGAGAGATATTAAATATCACTACATGTAGATGATTATAAATAAAATACATAATTTCTGAAACTGTATCAAGAATTTTAGTTTAAACTAGTTGAGAAAACTTGGCATACCATGATAACAATATCAGAAAATAGCTTATATTTTTCACGACTTTGACAATTCGGAGAGGCGAATCAATACCGTTTCATCTGTCTTATGTAGGTCCAAAATTAAAGGTATAATTTTTTTTTTTTAAATACAACTATAATAGTAAACAAAGTAGATATAATACTACACATGAGACTTTCTTCTATTATAGCAACAGGATAGGAAAATAAAGTCCTTCATTGGCACATAACTCAAACGCCATCATTATTAAAGTCAGATAATGCAAAGTACATAGGTAAACGTGTTTTAAAAACATTTTAATTAACCCAAACAAATTTTGTAGTTGACATTTCCCCACAGATTATATACGAAATCAAACATAGCGCGTGTCCACTTTTCGCTGTTTGCAACTACCGCCCTCTAGGAAAGAGTTTTGTCACTATTTTGGCAGAAAGGAAATATTCTGTCAGATTTTCTGCTGTGTATATTTTCAATTCTTTTCCCCAGAAAAAAATTATTGGAAAGAATGATGCGTTATAATTTAGTAAAGAGGCAATTCAGATTTTTATTATACTGTAGCAGAAGTTTTAATAGTCTGTAAAGTATTGTTTAATTTACGATTATTAGAATTACAAATCATAACAAAATCAGTACATTGGGAATTACTGAGAAGGGAAGGACGAGTTTCTTATCCCTCCCCTTAATAAATCAAGAGGTTCCAGTTTCATTAATTGCATACACTGTCCTGTTTTAATTTATGAATCATTATATGAACCTTCTCTCGCGGCCGGTAGAAGTTAACAATCCTTTTGGCAATTTTAAATATGAACTAACATTGATAGATATGTGTATTATTTGCTGTAAAATATTGTAAAAGCACATTAAATATATATAGATGTAAAGATGTGCTATATACGAGAAAGATTCCGATTGACTCCATACATTAAATTATTACCCAGCATATTCTTTCATCGGGGCATAGGCGAAACCAGAATCACTGTCTTTGAGAGTAGGGCTGCTCATCAGGCCTCAATAAATTTTTCTAATAGCTTAAATTCCATCAACAATGAAATAATTGCTGAACTGCCGGACTACGACATTAGAGACCCTACATACGGGGAGAGACCTAGGGCAGGTCTCTTAGAGCCTGCTCCGGACTAATCTATCCCCGTCCGCAGTTCTTCATTTTTGTTTTGTTAATTTAATTCACGCTTACTTGGCTTCTCTACGTAAACTCTATTCCTTTTCTTTTTCCTTTTCACATCCTTTATGTTTTGTGCAGATATCATTTAAAAAAATAAATAAACAAAAAATAAATACATTAAAAAAATTTATTAATTAATAAAAAAATAAAATATATAAAAACTATATATGTATATATATATACATATATATATATATATATATATATATATATATATATATATATATATATATATATATATATATATATATATAATAATTGAAAAATTATATGTATGCCTTTTAAATTGTTTTCATTGTTTTATGTTTCGTACCACTAGAGTACTCGTCCTCACTTTTCCCTCCAAATTTCCTCTTTCCCTGTCATTAAACTTTCTACTATTTTAGTTATTGTTTTCATGTAAATTATTACTCACAACTTTATATATTATCATGAGCACTCTCATCCTTACGTCTCAAATGTAATACTGGAAATTCGGCCCATGCCCAGGTGCCCCAAGAAGAGTTTCCGCCGGGGAACTATAGAGGAGATGAAAATTTATACCTGAAGTTCCGTTTTATCTTGGGATTTCAGGCTCTTGGAGAGGGGAGGGGATATTCCCCCCCTCTGTGGTTGCGCCTCTGCCACTTAATGAAAATATAATATCAAAAACTATACTGATTTAGTTTTCAAACGGATTGAAAATATTTGCTATTACAAAACACCACGAAATGTTGTTACGGAGGTTTAGGTAGACATATTGAGGAAATCTAGTTTGCACTCATATTATGATACTAGAAGTGTTGTTAACCTGGAATTACCTACCTGCTACATGTTGCTTATCAGTTTTAAAATGTACTTCTCATTCACAATGGAAGGGAATGGGTATTGGGATTGTCCCTCACTAATAAAGGACTGAAAAATTTGTATGGTGCTTGTCAAGGCATTTGTATGGTGCTTATCATAGAGAGAAACGGATTCTGGTTGTCCTTCTGCTTACTCCTCTACCATCAATCATTCTTCTCTTGCATTCCGTTTATGTTACTACCTCGTTTTCGTGTACAGATAAAGATTCGTATAGACCAGGGGTGGGCAAATAGCGACCCGCGGGCCACATACGGCCCGCTACAGATTTTTTTATGGCCCGCCAAGACATCCAGAAAAATCTGGACAGTCAGGAAAACTGCCAATATTTTATTTAATTAATATTTATTGATTTTTATGATACAATTTATACCTTTTCTGAAATACAAAGTTAACTAATAAATGCAGTAATTTTAAAAGGTGCGGCCCTCCACTAACCTCCGCTTACACAAAGTGGCCCCCGGGACAAAACAATTGCCCTCCCCTGGTATACACGTTTATACTTTTCTTTCATAATTATTATATTCGCACCAGCAACCATTACTAAACGTCACTTCCGAAGTATTTAATACTATTTAGATTTACTTACCTTTAGCACCATAAAAATATAATTAATTTTCCCTCCAAACTAGTGCCATTGTTTGATTCGAAACAATAAAATTTTTGAAAAGTTTGTTAAAACATTTGAATCTAAGAGCATAGGTTTCTCCTAGTTTAGTCGAGGAAATACTCCTCAGTAGAGGATAAATTATATTTCTGTAGTATCCTCGAGTTTACCTTAATAATAATCTAGCCAGATGATAAAAGAAAATGAGTTATATAAAATGGCATGTTGTAGAGGTATTTGTTGAATGATGAATCTGAGACTTCTTACTTCTAGAAATAATTCAATACTTTTTTTCAGGGATATTTTAAATTTTCAATAAACGAGTTGAATTTTGTTTCTAAATGAAAAGTATAATTATTACCCAAGTAACACAAAACCGTTGGCAAGTCGTTGGCCAACCACTTTCGGGCATGGTTGGCCAACGGTGGTTTTTGGCCGTTGGCGCGAGGTTGGCCCAACGGTTGGCGTTCAGTTGGCCCAACGGTTGGCGTTCAGTTGGCCCAATGGTTGGCGTTCAGTTGGCCCAACGGTTGGCATTCAGTTGGCCCAACCATTGGATTTGCAGGATTTGGCCGTTGGCGTTCTGTTGGCCCAACGGTGGGATTTGTAGGGAAACGGTTGGCGTTCTGTTGGCCCAACGGTGGATTTGTAGGGAAACGGTTGGCGTTCTGTTGGCCCAACGGTTTGATTTGTAGGGAAACGGTTGGCGTTCTGTTGGCCCAACGGTTGGATTTAAATGATTTGGCCGTTGGCACGAGGTTGGTCAACAGTAGGCATTCAGTTGGCCCAACAGTCAACTTTGTAGGTAAGCCTACATTAAATTTATTTAGGGCTATTATGCATTTTTCAACCCAGCCAGCAACTCTTTGTTCATCAGGCCAACAGTCAAACTATCCAAGGGTCACTAGTTTTGACATTTTGCTATTTTTCAGTAGATCGTTTACAAAGAGAATTTCCCCTTTTTAAACAGTTTATTAAGTTCTAGTATTTAGCCACAAATAATTTATATAAAAATAGTATATTCGAAATTCTATTTTGAATATATAAAATAGGATATTAAAGTATATTTATATAAAAATAGTATATTCGAAATTCTATTTTGAATATATGAAATAGGATATTAAAGTATATTTATATAAAAATAGTGTATTCAAAAATGCTTTTTTGAATATACAAAAAGGGAAATCCCCATTGTAAACAGTCTGCTGAAAATTAGCAAAATGTCAAACTATTGACCCTTGAATAGTTTGAAAATTGGCCCAATGAACAAAGAGTTGTTGGCTGGGTTGAAAAATGTATAACTCTTTTCCCCAAAAAGTAGTCTGAAAACTGCAAAATTCACTCTTTTATGAAATCAAAAAGTTTCCATAGTTAAATATTAAAATGTACAAAAAGCAACAATACATTTTAATTGTAATGTTATTTTTAACAGTTTATATTTTGCTTGACATTGTTTATATAAAGTGTTTGTTTTAAACACTTTATATCTTTTTAAAGAGAATAAATCTTATAGATTATATCCTTAGTGATATTATAAATCTCATGTCACTATATATATATATACAATTTATAATATCAATGCTACCTGTTGTTTTTAATCAGTCACTTTACTACATATATAATTTTTTTTAAATAAATACCTTTCCATTATAATCAACTGGTGTCAAATTGCACACTCATGCTGAGTTAATATGACAAATACTTTTTGTAAGATTACCGTTATATAAATATTTTTCCATTATATATATATATATATATATATATATATATATATATATATATATATATATATATATATATATATATATTATATATATATATATATATATATATATATATATATTATATATATATATATAATATATATATATATATATATATATATTATATATATATATATGTATATATATATATATATATATATATATATATATATATATATATATTATATATATATATATATATATATATATATATATAATATATATATTTATATATATATATATATATATTTATATATATATATATATATATATATATATATATATATATTATATATTTATATATATATATATATATATATATATATATATATATATTTATATATATTATATATATATATATATATATATATTTATATATATTTATATATATATATATATATATATATATATATATATATATATATATTTATATATATTTATATATATATATATATATATATATATATATTTATATATATTTATATATATATATATATAAATATATTTATATATATTTATATATATATATAAACACTTTATCTTCCGATTTGTCTTCAGGTCTGATACAATATATACAACTGACGTCTGATTTTTTTAAAACTTTCCATAAAACTTTTATATCAATTTTTGGACTTACCTTGTTTAATATTTTAAAACAGCATCTTAATAAAGCATGTTATAGTAATTTTAATAAAACACAACTTTTCATCAATTTTTTTTTATTTTAACAAAAAATTTAATAAAATTTAATTTACATTGTCAAAAATACACAGTTCTTTTATCTCTCCCTCCTTCTCTGTCTTTCGAAAAAAGGAAAAATCCCTTTATTAAGTCTTCAACAAATTTTTCCGTTATGACTTCTCCCTGGTGAGCCAGTCCGACAGAAGCTGTCAATAGAAAAACAAATTAGTACAGTAAATGAGTCAAAAGAAAAATAGCTATATATGCAACAAACAGTCAAACAAAAATGCCTGATTAAGTTAGTTTTTTTAATTTTTTAGAAACAAGTTAACTTATTATGAAGTCTAACCCTAGCATTTACTTCATAATCAAAAATTTCTTCATGTTGCATGAACTTGTCTTAACTATTACTTCAGGTATGTATCAGTAAAGGTTTATTTATTTGCTAAATTATCAAAGCACAAAATAAAATAACAATTTCAAATTTGCAAACTAAATTAACATCAGAGACAAATTAGACACTGCACAGATCTTTAATAATTTTAGTACATATTTATTTACATGAATATATCAACTCTCTGAAAACTTATTTAAAATTTAGACATGAAAAATTAAAATATCAAGAGCTATTGGCAGAAATTTCTTTACATTATAGGAACTAATCATCTTAAACTGCTTGCATGTATTTAGCAAAGTTTATCTTCATAAATTAACAGAGCAGAAAATTAAAGAATAATTTGAAATATTTGAACCAAATTAAAATTAGAAAAATAAGACATTGTAGTATATGATAGATAAGATTAATTTCCACATACATTTTACCAATACAACATTGAAAAAATTAAGGTGAAATTTTCCTTCTCTTAACCACACAGTAAACAATATTTTCTCAGTAAAAGTCAAATTAATTCTGTAGCATCAAAAGCCCAACAGTTTGTAAATATATGTTTGTCAACATAAAGCTTTTTATTAGCACAATATGTTTAAAAAAAACCAACACTTTAATAATTTAGACAATATTTATAACTCCACGAATATAAAAAAAAATTACAAATGTTTGTACAAAATATCAACCCTACTAATGCCTTTCTATCTACTGAACATCACAGTATCTATATATTTAAGTTGCTAAGCCAGACCGATTCTTTGGGCTGTCTGGGAGAGAAAACTACTGCATCAATTTATTTCATTTTGGTCTTAAAAAAAAGGTTTTATTCTATAGATGTGTCAAATATGGTTTTTGTAACCATAATCTCTACTAATTAGCGATAATTTATAATCTAAAATTGCTTTCTGTACATGCTCAGCGACAAGTTTAAATCTGGCTTTAGATACTCACTAAGCACGAGGCTGCATAAACTATTGCATAAAATACTGTACTAATTAGATATAACTAAAAATTTAAAACACATTAACATAATGATTTAAAAATACATATTTAATAAAGTGAATCAAATAATACTAGTAGGAAACAAGAGAAAATAAAAAAGAGTGAGGAACAAGACTTCAGTTTATACAAATAGGCCAAGAATTCAAAGCAAGTTTTTACCTAGATTCAATCATTCATAAGATGATAACCACACTTCCAGTTCTTTCATCTATGGTACTAAGGAGATCAGGACTGGCAGTCAAATAAAAATTTCCAAAATTTCCAATTCTGCATACCAGTTCCTTGAATACATGATCTTATAGACAGCTAAAAATAGAAAAATAAGTCATATACCATGGGATTGTCAAAATACAGTCTTTAATATTATGTACAAACTTTATAAAATATATTGTTAAAAATATTGCTAAAAATGTAAATATTATATTAAGTAGCAGCTAATCAAATGTTAAAGACAAGTGAATTATTTTAATGAGTGATCAGCTTACTTCATAAATAGTCTTTAATATTATGTACAAACTTTATTAAGTATATTGTCAAAAATTGCTTAAAATGTAAATATTACAATAACTAGCAGATAATCAGATGTTAAGGACAAATGAATTATTTTAATGAGTGATCTGCATACTTCATAAATACTTTGTATTGATATTTTACTTTCAAACAAAATATTTAACATCAAATACCTGTTCAAGTCTGAGACAGACAATTATTTTAAACTGAAATAAAATACAATTGCTAAGTTGATAGTAAGGAGAGAAAAATTACTGAAATTTCACCAAAGCAGATAGCTAATTGTATTTTATCCTTGTATTCATAAGCTAGTGATTAACTGACGCTTCTTTATAAATTTGACGATTTAATAGAGTAGGTTTTCTAAATTTATGAAGTAAACTGTGAGATATAAACTTATAAACAACTTAAATACACTCAGAATAAAAGGTTCAACTTCTTATATAAAATGTTCAGTAAACTTTAATAACAGATATTTGAGCATAAATAAAAGTTTACCATAATGTTTTTATTATAAATACTCTAGTAGGAAATAATCTTACTGAAAGTACAAGGTAAGAATCATCAGTAAACACCAAATTTGATCAACTATTCAATTTAAAACTTTCTGAACGATCCGATTAACTAAAGTAACTCAACCATTTAAAATAAATAACATAAACATATCCATGATTTCAAAAAGTTTAAATACAACCATTCTATAAAGGATTCTAAATATACATATTACTTATTGTGTTCTAAAAATAGAGAAACAGCAAATACAATTACAGTAGTTAAATTTATTATTTGAGGAAAGCTTTGGCTGTTTTTATAGAAGTTTAACAAAGTATTTTACTTAAATTTACCAAGTTACGCTTCATTTTGATATGCATTTTAGAAAACTACTTGATGCTACTAATTGGCCAAGTACATCATTTTGTTTACTAAATAAAAGTATATTACTAATAAAATAATATACTTACTCTGGAATTCTTCGTAATATTACAATCACGTGGAACATGGAATGGCCGACATCCATTTCTTTTTACCGTTCATTTCTTCTCCATACGTGCAAACATTTCGACAAACCAGTTTATGTCGTAGTGAATAATGCATTTTGTAACTGTTGGCCCAACAGCTTTAATTTGCAGTTGGGCCAACCATATTTTGTAACCGTTGGCCCAACCACTTCCATTTGCAGTTGGGCCAACTATATTTTGTAACCGTTGGCCCAACCGTATCCATTTGCAGTTGGGCCAACCACATTTTGTAACCGTTGGCCCAACCGCTTCCATTTGCAGTTGGGCCAACCATATTTTGCAACCGTTGGCCCAACCGCTTTCATTTGCAGTTGGCCCATCTGAATTTCTGGAATTTCTGCCAACGGTAACCATTCCCCAACGATGCCACGAAAATATGCGGTTGGGCCAACGGTGTGTGTTACTTGGGTATGTACTATTTGTAATTATTAGTCAAGTTTAATAGATATATCTCTTTAAAGATTTAGAATGTGTCCGAACCTTCATTTGTTTGTAAGCGTTGAAAATAAACTTAAGCATTATTTTAGATTCTTGAAAATACATTATTTATACTCAATAAACAGTTGGGCCTCATCACCTTTGAACGACCGTCTGCTAGAATCAGGAATCGAAACTGGGTCTCCAAACCTACAGTTTATTTTCTGTCGACTGATCTATCCCTGCGATGCCAGACGTAGTTTTTTTTTATTCTGTCTTCCTCACTTATCCCCTTTGCTTTTTTGTGTCCATCGAAGCAGAATACTGGCTTGAACACATTCGTTTATTTTTTTCATTCGATCATGCGCCGATCCTGAATTTTTTCCTCAACGATTATTGGATACAGTCGAATCCGGTTAATTGGACCACCGGTTAATCGGACCAGCCGCTTATTCGGACCGAATTCTAAAGAACCGAAACAAATCCTATTGCATAAGCCTAATAGGGCATGTTCGTGTAATCGCACCAGCCGGTTATTAGGATCAAAATGGTGGTCCGATTAACCGGAATCGACTGTATATGCTTCTCAATAGTACTCTGTTGTTCTTCCAACTGAATTCTACCAATTGAAGAATCCCGGCGGTATGGGGAAGCTTTATTATCGAAAACTTCCCTATGAACCTAACTTTTCATTTCGAAGGTTAACCAACCCATAACTGCGTATAACAGAAAATGTTTTAGAAACTAATTATAAGGAGTTATGAATTAAGAAGAAAAAAAAAGCTAGCTCTAAAGTTAGGCCTATTTTATCACCAGGAAGGATCTCGGAATTCCTTTGGACAGCAGGGAAGGGAAGCGGACAAAACCTACAAAAAGCAATCGATAAGAGGAAAGGTAAGTTTTTCTGAAGGAGTGAGGGGCAGATTGTACTAGTCTCCAAACCATACCCTCCCTCCTCGCCGAAAAAAATGCAGTATGTTAATCCATTGAGGTGTTTTGAGGGCGTGTTAAATAATAATAATCCATAATCAGAAGGTTAGAACATCATCTCTTTTATTCGCCGCTCACTTTCGTTCCGTCTCTGCCAAAATTGCTCTTTTTGTTGCCAACGCAACTTACATAAAAAGTAGATCGTTATATTTTATTAACGTTACCACTCGTCAATTACTTCGACTTTAAATATATTTGGTGAGATACTACACCATATTTTCCTTGGCGGATTAAAAAGGCCCCTATTGCACGTTAGTAATAAAGGAACATTTTTCCAATCCGTCAAACTTCATTGATTGGGCTACGCAATCCTACTATTGCGTCATAATTCCCATTTTATTATCATTTTGTACTCTCTAGTACACTTCTGTCAATGAACCGATGCACTATTTTTGTAACATTCAAAATATGAGTCATGTTTTCTGTACTGAATAGCAGATTGTATACCTTAGCGATGTCTGACCAGGAACTTTATTTTATTTCCATTAAATTATCAACATGGACCTAAACCAATGTCAAATGTGTCTGAAAATTGTAAAAGACACGTTCCCCAAAATATGTAAAAATGCTATATTCATAATTATACATAAAGAGGCTAAATTGTTATCAACATCATCGGATCATTTTGCGTAGAAACTAACGATGAGTAGCCCGAGGTAACCTACGGTAGCGCTTTGGCTTTCAGCGCCGAGGATGCTCGGTTCGAATACCGACAAGCCGTTAAATACCTTCATGTCCAGGCCGGATATGGGCACGTTAAATCTGTAGATTGGAAAGTCTTCCTATGATGTCAGAGAGGGTAGGAGGAGGCACGATCCCCCAGATGTCGTTCCTGGAGGTTTTTGGTCAAAATTGAGGTGGCACCTAGCTAAGACGGACTCCGAACCTTGTGGTTTTGTTGTAAAACGGACCCGCACCCCTCAGCTTGCAAAACCTTAATGGACCTGGTCAGGAACACTTCTGGCCAGGGGCATTAGCAACAACAACTAGCTATGCAGTTGCTGTCGCTGAAGTCAGATCGTTGACTTGGTTTCAGGAGGAAAATCTGAGGACAGGAAGATGCTAACGAATTACGTTGCACTAGAAATAATAGAAAAATATGCGATTTAATGGGCACTGAAAGTGACCATCTGAACCAAAATCGCTTTCTTAGTAGGGAAGTGATCAAAATTTACTTTGTAATTATCTTTCTTTTCCACCGATTTTCAATTAAAAAGGAATTTTGATTAAGGAGGATATACCAACTGTAGTTCAGACCAGTTTTCTGAAGCAGAATCGTTAAAGCATAAGGGGAGCGATTGTACATTGCATTGCTACTGGGTAATAGTTTACAAACTAGTGAGCCTTTGGACAAAAAACTGTGTCTGAGCATCCATTAGAGGTTCACGATCTACGGTCTCGCCTAAAGAAAAACGTCTACAGGGTTTCTGGAAATTGCTAATGGATGCTCTGCTAAGCAGAGAGTTAACAAACTTGTACAAACCAACGGACTGAATGTAGTTAGATAACAGTTATTTGACTTACGTACTATGTGTGATGGCCTGTCGAAGTGTAGTGTACAGCGTTTTAAATCGGGTGGGTCGCAGACACTAAACATAAAACACATGTTTCGAAGTCAATCACCTGATAACAAAGGAAAATGCTTGAAATGTACAATGGATGGGTGGAAAAGGCTTACAGGGTAAACCTGGTTGAATTCTTTCTTTAGATATATACCCAGAAAATGGAAAAGGGACGATATGGAGCCGGCAGTATGAAACATTATATGCTTCCTGCATCTACAACTCTTCAAGCTTGTGGAGGCACTGTTATAGATTGTGGTGAGTTTTAGATGGAGTACTTAAACCCTTTGATTTCTGTAAAATATCTTTCAGCTTAAAAGCATTAAAATTGTTAAGTGCAAAGTTTCTGAAATGAGGTATGAGGTATTACGAGGTACATCAAATTATAATGATGGTTTATCTCACTGGACATAGGTACTTTCAGCCCGACAATGTCTGTTGTCAGCATGTATACGTTAATGGTTTACGAGTATGACGAAGACTTTCCTCGTGACACTATAGCCTCTTCAACTCCAAGATCTCAATCTAAATTAGGCTTCAGACTGACAGACCCACTACCATCAAACATCTAAGAACTGGAGGGTACGATTCCTCACCTTTGAGAAGTGGCAGATTAAGGACACAAAAGGCTTTAAACGCAATCAGATTTTGAAGCCTCCCTCTTACACCCCATTATCCCCTTCATAGCCGGATTTCAAAGTTTTCCGACTTTAAGGACAACCAAATTTAAAGACCCCTCTTAATCCCAATTGCCGGATTTTATCGCGCCTTTTAGTAAATATTAGATACTTTCTTTATCCAAAAAAGGGAGAAAAAATCTTTAGAATTGTTCTTGGTAGAAAATGAATTTTTTTACTACTAGTTCCACAAGCAAATGTCCTCAATAATAATTTTCGCGCAAGTAATGAATAGAGTTTTAAAAATTAGTTAAAAGAAAATTTTAAAAGTGCGTTTTCCTTAAAGCCTTGAAATAATGAATCTGAAAGATTCAGATGAGAAAAAAAATATGTATTTAACACTATTTTTACATAAGTTACACATTTTACAAAAATATAGTACATATTGTGTGTTAATAATTTTCTTGCTTTGTACTATTCATCTTAGTAATATCTTCATAATAAAATTCTATAAAAACCTTATTTTCTATAATCATTACAGATAAATTGCTGACATTTGTGTTAGTTAATTAATTAAGCAAAAGGATTTTTACATCCTTAAACGCTGTAAAAACGCGTTCGCCTCCTCTAGCGTTACTGTTGCAGAGTAAAAAAAAAAAAAATAATAATAATTGAAATAAAACATTTTTTATGTTTAGTCGTTTAAAATTCATGATCAATAATTAATAATCTGACTTCAACTCATCAGCTGAATTTTGAAAAACATAGTATCTCTTATACAGATAACGAAGAGGACCTTATTTTCGAAGATCTTAGTCTTGGGAGACTCTAAGAGCGCGCTTGGTGGGCACATGCGGTTATTAGACTTCATCCCTGAGTTGATTATATTGCATATTATCATCTTATATTATTGGATATTTTATCTTGAAGAGTCCTACAGAAAATTTAGAAGAACCCCCACTTAAAAGAAATTTTTAAAAAATCAAGGACAAAAAATTGCCGAACAAAGTACCAACCATGTTGCTAATGACCATAACTTGGCCTCTGAGGGTAAGCTATAATATAAAACTTGCTAAACAGAAACATGTAGAGCAATTACAATAACACAATACAAACGGTTAATGTGAATAAAACATAAATAAAATTGTGTTGGATATCAAAGAAGTTGCCCCTCAAAAGTTACTTCGTTTATTTTCTTTGAAAACTGGTAAATGTGAAATTCACGATCTGATTAAATTAATCAAAGTTTCTAACAATGGTCACTTCTCGCATGATTGCTGAATGACAAAATACTCTATTGAATGATATCTGCCAGGTAGGCTTCAACAGAAACTTTGCGCAGAATAGAGAACTCTGTTTCTTGGTGGGTGCAGGTAATTCGATATATGTAAATTATTAACAAAGCTCTTTCATTGCAGTCTCTCTCATTGGGTATGAAAATAATCTACACTTTCATTCACCCAATCGTTTACCACAAAATATATAAAAATTAGCGTGGATAATGTTTTAGGGAAAATTATGCCGAATTTCACACAGAAGTAATTTATGAACATGATTTTTAAAATCTCCATAAACTATCTTTTTAAAAAATACAGCATCATTTCTTAGAATATTATGTCTAAGAAGTTTTTGATTTTATAATTGTTTTATTTTATTTGAGATATATTTTGTTCATAAAATATTTTTGTGCAAACTTGTGACTTAGAATTCATCAAAAACTGTAATAAAGAATGGCATTATTTCATTACTGAAGTTTTTAACGTAATATGGTTGAAAGTGAAGGAGGAAATTTTCTCGCAGGTAAATAGACATTGCTGTTGGAAGGTAAGAAAATAGTTCACGTGGTATGGGGTTTAAAATATCCTTCTATGTGCTTAAATTCGTAATATTCATTGTACATGCATAGAGACAATGATAACCATCAGTTTGAGACACGATTTTAAGTTGTCTAACTTTCCTCAAACCTGCTCATTTCCTCGTTTTGACTCACTGCTTATTTGTCTATTTATTCGTTCTTTTATTTTATTATTACAAACCCTGATGATTCAAAGACTCGTTCGAAGTGAGTGGAGAGCAGAGAACCTCTACACTATTAATAGATAAAAGAAAGATGAGGAGTGGCCTTCACGCTTTCGTTTCCTTATCGAGAGGATACATTTTGCATTTCCTTTACAAATGTCATAATTACAATCAATTCTTACGCATCTGTACTGCTAATTTTTAAAACGGTAGAGGAATGTTGTAAGGGGCATCCCTGAGGTTCATGACATTGTTTAGTTGTGTAATGGTAAGCACATCTCTCCGGACAGCTGAATGTCTCGAGTTCGCAACCCAGGAGGACCATTAGTTTATTTTGTAATTAATTTTGTAATTACGTACTTTCTGTTGCGAGGAACAATGTGAACTATGATTTGTCGGACAAAATGCCATTTTTTGACATATTACTCGGCCAGAATTTGCGCTCGTTGCTTCATCGTGGACGATATTTTTTATTAGCCTCTATTACAAGTGGTTTGGGAATAGCTACTCTTCCGTAAATGCTTTGTTTGTGAAGTGCCCTTCTACCTCTAATGATTGATACTGGAACATACAGATGCAGATTGAGGTCTTCGGTCCTTTGGTTGCAGTTGTTTTCTTTTTTCATATCACAATCTGCTTCAATACCTCGTCCGTCTTTCTCACTCAGCTCTCCCTTTCGTTCGCTATTCTGTTTGGCAAACGATGTTTTTCCGTGCACTCTGTATTCTATCATGACTTTCCATACCATAGCTCGAAAAACACCCATTATCCTGGGGGTTGCAATAACAGATACTCCAATTTAAACGCGATCAAGCAATTTGCCCTTTTCGCAAGGTCTGCAAGGTTTGACATTTTACACTGTTCCCCCAAAAGCACGATGCCCTTAGCTTCATTTCTGCTACCTGACAGTAGAATAATACATACACTATATTATATAAAAAAAAATACAGGTGGCCAGACTTGTTTTTTAAGGAATACGAAGCACATTCATAAACACCACTAATATTGTTAGGTGTTTCCATTATTTTGATAACCACTTGTATATATATATATATATTTATTGTCTAATGCGGAGGCACTTGTTGTTAGAAATTTACCTTTTGTTATTCACTGCTATTTTACTGGTTACTTTATTATTGGAGCACCATATAGGTGAGCCAGCATTGCTCCCTATTAGGGGGACGACACGGAAATAACCAATCCTTATTCGAGATTTGAACCCAAGCCCACTGCGTGAAAGCTCAGAACGCTAACCACTACACCATGTGGGCGACGTTGGCACTATATTAAAGTATATCAATTGAAAATTATGGCTGCTATACAAAAAAAATCCTACTTTTTACCATATTTTTTAACTTCAGCAAAATGACTTCTTTCCTTGAACGACACTTTCATGTCTAAAAAGAATGTTAGAGTATTATTTATATTTAGGAACTTTTATCTGTTTTAAGCATTGAATTTCGGTCAATACACGCATAAACATATCTTCATATTCCGTATATTCCTCATCTGTGATATAAAATATAAACTGAAAACTAAACAGCTGTAGCTCGGACTATTCTAATAAGAACTAAAGAATGAGAATAGAAAACAAGATTTCTTGTCTTCGATGTTTGCTTTGCGGCGAATGTGCGGTTTTTTTTCTTTTTCAACATTCAGATAACATGCTTGCTGCTATCTTGCTTGACTGAGGTCGCTGTTTCATTATTTGTTTATATCCGAATGAAATACGTATAGAAATCTCATTGGAATTAGTCCGTTATTCAGCCAAATGTATGACCGATCCTGACATCAATTTTGAGACCTTGAATGAAACAGCATAATAAAGACCAGGAACAATTTCGTTCGTGATCCAAACGATCATTTTGAACCAATTTTGGAAGTTAGTCAACAGCACAAAGAAAATTTTTATGACAAATGTTTGCCTTCAGAAAATAATATTATAGATTTAAATGGCATTACTGAGTACGTAAAAGAATAGGTAATGGGAAGCGTAGAAATTTCCCGCAACGTTCCAGCTCTGCGTCGAAGCGGTTACCATACTCCAAAACAGTGATTATCAATTTTAAATAGACTGATTGCCAGCGCATAAATGTATTTAATATGAGAGGGCTAGGCTTAGAGCAGTATTTTATAACTGTATTCCTGTATTTTAAGAAAAAATAACAGTCGAAATGATAACTTATAGGGAACTGGTGTAAAATGCAAAATCGGAAAGCACAGCTTTTTAATCTCCACAGTAAAAATAAAACGGGGCCACATAGTCTCAAAGTAATTAATAGTTTATCAATAGACATTAGGTGTGATTGTCTCCTTTGACAATTCACAAATGCATTTGTCCTTTCGCATTATGGTTTATATACCGTATTTTGGGGATACTAAGGTCCTGGAACCCCCGTTTCTCTGTCAAGGTTTGTGCATCATGTGAAACGTATTGATGAAACAAACAAAGTGACAAATGCCCACAAAGGGAAAATTTGGAGGACTCTAAAAATTTTATTGTAAAATATGATATTAAAGCAGGTATTTAACGAATTTTAACCTTATATATTTTCATTTGTGTTCGTGATTTAGTTTTCTGTTATTCACATTCTCTTACTCAAGAATATTGCCAAGAATGCTAACGTAGTGTTATTTAATCTTTATTTATTTGTATGGAGCAAATAAATGCAGATGTTTAACGAATATAAATGCAGGTATTTAACGAATATTAAAGAATGTATTTAACGAATTTATAACCTTATATATTTTCATTTGTGTTCGTGATTTAGTTTTCTGTTACTCACATTCTCACACGCAAGAATATTACCAAGAATGCTGACGTAGTGTTATTTAATCTTTATTTATTTACATAGAGCAAATAAATGACAAATCTAGTGATCAAATCAAGATTAGACCCATTATACCGAGTTCACAGATTAAATAGAGTATTTAATTCAAAGTGCAAGATTTATGTCAGTATGTAGTATCCGGGAGTGTAAAAATTTCGTCACGATGACCTTGACAGAAATATTGAAAAAAAGTCGAAATTGCTATTTCAGTTGCACTGCTTATCCCTGCTGCTAAGAAATTGAAAACATGTGTTTGTTTTCTCAAGATGTAATCTAGTCGGCTGTACTTCTGTTCTGATATGCAAAGAGCTTTATTTATTGTTGACAGATATCTCTAGGTAAAAGTATGGCTACGATTACAGAAAAAAGCGTCAATTGCTACAGTAGGGAGAAAAACATTTTATTCTAATCTGCACAAAGTATTCGTGTGTTATACACGTTATATGCTCGGGGTGGCCTTGTGGTAACGTGCCGGCTTTCGGTGCTAAGGTGCTCGGATCGAATCCCGGCTCGGGCCGTAAAATACCCTCGTCTCTAAGCCAAGGCCCGATTATGAACGTTGGGGGCTCCTGGGCAGATGTTATTTTGCCCCCTCCCTCCTTACGAACGTTTATAAAAATAAGAACTATCCAAGGACTATACTATTGGAAGTACTAGGGACATACACCAAGCGTGTGAGGAAAAGTTGTTAAAAGTCAGGATTAAAAAAAACTTTTGATTTAAATTTTGATTCAAATAATGATTTAAACAAAACAACTTTGCATGCGAGTCCTATATTTGCTATTACAGTGTATGGCTGATAAGATGAAACATTCATAAACATTTTTCACATCAAATTGAAAACATCTTTCACCTTCTGCTGTACGTCTGATACAACCTGATAGTTTAACATTTTTTTTTAAAAGCAGAAAGCGAAATTTAAAACTTTCACTTATCTGGTACCCCATCTATTTTAGGGTTGAGAAACATCGTTAAAGAGATTTTGCACGTTAAAGAGGACAGTTTTGGGGGCCCCTAGCATCAGGGGGCCCTGGGCAAAGTCCCGATTTGCCTATGCGATAAAAAAGCCCTTGTCTAAGCCGGATATGGGCACGTTAAATCCGTAGACTGAAAAGTCCCTCTATGAGGGTGGGAGAGGGTACGATCCCCCCAGATGTCGCCTCTGGTGGTACTCGGTCAAAATTGCGGTGGCAACTAGCTAAGATGGACTTCGGACCAAACTCCTAATCAAACCGGAGCCGCACACTTCACTGCTGTATTTCCTATATGGACCCGGTCTGGAACTTCCAGCCAGGGGGCATAAGAAACAACAACAACAACAACAACACGTTATATTGCTTGCTTTGACTGTCTGTTTCATGAAGCCCTATCACTCATCTGAAAACCACTTTATGAAGAAATTTCGTTAAATACGTATGTATTGGCTTAATTTGTAAGAACGTATTTTAATGAATGATGAAAGGTTGAAAAACCTAAAATCTATTGTTCCTAATTTAATAAAACGTTGATAGTTCCAGTGATCTCATTTCGCACGAGTGAAAATGAGTTTAAAAATAAGGAGACAAAATCCATAAAATAGAAAAATACTACGCACAAATTTTAATACAAGGAAAGGCATACTATGAATGCAAAATAATAAGTTTACTGATAAATTACAAAAAGTAAAAGGCATAGATTCTTTGATATAGATTGGTTTCGGAAATTTCAAATTCGATATATTGGGAAGATTAGCATGTTTTATATTACGCATATATTCCGAAAATATAAAAAAATATCTTTTGTTCTTTGTACGGGTTTCGTACTAAAAGTATTTCAATCCCAAATTTCTTACGTTTGTGATCGGGGCACTTTATCTGTAGTACTTTCTTGACACCGAAATCCCCTAATTGTATCGAAGCATCCCAAGGGAGGAAAAACTTTTAAAGAAATATTTTGTAATATAGTGATTAATGTGACTTTTCATATTCAAAGTGCTGCAGAAAATTTCTTAAAATAGAAGTCTAAGTAAGAGGGAAGTTCGTTATACTGAGGCTCTACTAAATACTACGCCACACTATGTTTCAGATACTATGCCATACTATGTGGCCATACTATGTTTCAGATTTCATATGATTTATAGTTCAAAAATTTTTTAATAAGGAAATTTTTGTTTGAATTTGGTAGGAAGGGAGGCTTGAAAACTGAATCTGGAGGATTTTGATACTTTTTCAAATATACGTTTTGGAACTGATTTTACAGTTTTAAAGGAATTCATATTTCTTTGAATTTTAATAAAAACAATTATTTACCTTTTTAGTTCATTAAAATATTATATAAAATCAATATTTGCCAAATATTATGTAAAAATAAGCATATTTATATAATATTTGGCATCAGGCAAAGAACGTACAGCAGGCTTCTTACTAGCAGAATTCTTACTTATTATAGTTTCAGTAAAACTGTGAAATCAGCGAAACAACCAACGGGTGTAGAAACTTGAATATGGTGAATCTTACAAGTTTGCCTTAGTTATTAAGCAAATCTTGAGTTTCTGTACGGCAAGTCTACATTTTCGAATCAGCGTTTCACAACAGTTTTAAAACAGAAACTTGACGGGTGCCCTCTTTTTTTAGAAATTTCAATTTTTTCGATAACTGCAAAAGTCGTATCATTTTGTTACTTTAATTGCCGTTGTTGCAACCTGTTCTTCTAAAGTGCATTTATTGCCTATTTCCAAAGCGATCATACTATTCTCCCGATTTCATATGGTTTATTAGTTAAAAATCTTTTTAGATAAGGGAACTTTTGTTTAAATATGATAGGTAGCGGGGCTTGAAAACTGCATCTGAATGATTTTGATCTTTTTTCATGTAATATGTTTTGGAACTGATTTTACAGTTTTAATAAAGTTCAGATTTCTCTGAATTTTTATAAAAACGATGTATTTATCCTATTTGAATAAAGTTAATAACTCCATTTTCCTGGTTATAGTCTCCTAATCCATGCATAAGACATTTGTTCAGAACCAGCTGAAAGATTAATCCCCCGACTGACTACGACTTTGTAATTTAGCTATCAAAAATTGGCAGAACCTCAGACCCACTACTTTCAAAGATGAATTTTGTGCTGTATAAATGGATTAACATATCTAGTGTGATATTGTTTTTGTCGACTAATTCTAAACTTTCTTTTCCCTGTCTCTCTTGATAATATTACTTCGCTTCGTAAGAAAACTTGATCCTCAAGAGATAAGAAATCTCTCGCAAACCAGTTTCCCACATCTGACCCGTCACAGAATGGCCTACTAAAGACCAGCTGAGTGAGATTTTATTTTTGAAATTTATTTATTTTCTCTCGTTGCTAACAACGGAACTGCTGATGAGAGTAGACTATTTTTGAGATATGAAGTTCAAAGGGAGACTTCAGGGAACTGCGAGTAGCTTAACAGCATTGCTGTATTTCCTGTCAGACTTAGTTTTTGAAAAAAAATGTATCAAGTAGATGGTACTTAGAGAAGAAATGTTGGTTGTTTACTTGAGGGAACTGTTAATTAAGGACTAATATGTCCTCAATATCTGTTTGATATAAATTATGTATGTGCTAAATATATTTTAAATTTGTACGTTGAAAACTTACTTGTCTCAACTAATGAAATAATTTAGAATAACGTTGCCATTCTTTTTTTTCCAATGCATCAAGTTCTGTTGTTTTGTAATATTACTAAACAAGTATTTTGAGGAATTATACATTTTATAACAAAAGAAATTTGGACGGATTGCTTTGATTTAGCTATCCATCTGTTATCATCTATCCATAAAACCAGTTATTATCTAGGTAGCTGAGCAAATCGCACAAAATTTGATTTACAGTATCTCTTTATTGAGGTTATGGTAGATTTAAGACAAAGTATTGTATCCTTTTGCCCTCGACTACTCAAACTGCGAGAATCTATTGTTCGTGCACGTAAGTATTCATGTGTTCATAGTCTAAAAACGTGTATGCTAAGCATGTAGAACTTATGTAATTTTATGTATAATTTAGAATGTAGTAAGTTGAATGAAGGATATTTTTCCGGTAAGTTCGTAATAAGGCTTAAATGTCATAAACAGACAAATGTACATGGATACAAACCAGGGGCGTAGCTACCGTGGAGCAGTTGGAGTGAACTGCTCCAGGCGCACAACTCATAGCGGCGCAAAATTTGAAAGAGTGAAATAAAAATTTGTGAAAACTTTTGTATAAAAAATTTTCGAATTTTGATTTTTTCTATAAAATATACAAAAAATAAATGAAATATTTTAAAGTAAATAAAACTATAAGCACCTAAATATATTAGAATGTACTTGACTTATCATAATTTTGATTTCAGAAAATTTTCATTATAAACTTAACACTTTATATACCTCTAATAAACCTATAAAAATGTATGATGATTGTTAAGAATGTTTAAATGCACTACTATAGGCACTTACTATCAAGCCCTGATTTTCCATTAGGCCCGGGCCTAGGGGCCCCCGAATGTTGGGGGCCCCCAAAAAATTTTATTTATAAAAGGAAAAAAAGAAAAAATTCCCAATTCAAATTTTTAAAAATTTTATCTTCTTTAATAGCAATTTTTTTATATATCCTTTCAAATTTGATTGATTGATGGGTTCATCATATGTATAGTTATATGTATAGATCATCATATGTATGTTATAGAGTATATAAGGGATTAATAAGTTTTTCTGGTTGCAAAGTATTGGTGTTTGAATGATGAAGTTAATATGTTGTATTGCTTTTTGTTATTTGATAATGTTCTAGGCTTCTACGCTTCAAATAGCCAATTCTTGGTAAAATGGTACTTTGGTACTTGCACAATGATTCATGATTATTATTTTTTTTTTGTGGGTCAGTTTTGGAAATTTTACGCCCACATCAGTGTAAGTGGGGGGGGGGGACATCCCGAGTTGTGCCTATTGTCCAGAATTTTCTAAATCGGGCCCTGCTTACTATACGTATTATAAGTTGTGTTTTACTGCAAAGAAGTACGTGTATCCGGTGAATCCCACGAGAGCCAAATATAAACTTCTTTATATCCGGTTCTACTAGTGTGAGGGATAACATAAGATCACTCTGTCCATTACGTTAGGGCGATTCTGCGTTTGCCTGGGCAATTAACGCATCCGACTGAAATCGAAATTAGAATTCAAAATATTTGCAATATGGCCCCAAAATTTACTGGAATCATCTGAGATTCGAGGTTTTCTGAGATTAGTCCTTTTAAAACTAATTTCTCGTTAATAAAAGTGAAGAAGAGAAGAAATATTTCGTGGGAAAACGTATTCACTGCTATTTCATTTGTCAAAATACCTGGAGTATACATGCATTCAATATTTTTGTTGGAAAAACTCCCCGTACTTCGGAGAAGTTTGCACAGTTGAATCCATTTCAATTACATCTACTCAATGATAAATGTAAGCAGAATGTAACAAGTTATTTAGGAAAGAAATCAACTTTCAACTATTAAAACTAGTATTGCTTATGACAGATTAAAGTACTTCCGATTTCACTATTCTGCGTTTAAACGGCAGAGATTACAAATATTATTTGTTATAAATAATATTTGTAGACAAAACAGTGTTCAATAATACAGTGACCACCGCTTATAGTGATCAGTGGTTTATAAGAATCAACCGTTTATAGAATCAATATCGCAAAAACAAAACAAATGCATTATTTCCATGTTAAAATTTTCGCTTTAAAGAATCAATCCACCGGTTTTAAGAATCAGCTTGCACTCTTCGCTTTCCTTTCATTTCCCCGAAAAAGCCACTTAAACCCTCAAAAGTCACGAAGTTCTTTATGTTTTTTAAGGAAAGAGTGATAAGATGGGATGAATTCAGTTGTAAAATGCGTTCCTTTCTTTGTTATACATAACATAATAGCTTCCCCTTAAACGATTTAGCACATCACTGTCCTATTAGCTTGACCCGTGGGCATATTTACTCGTCCGGGTCCGATTTCACTTTTCTCCACTGACAAAGAGAGACAGGGACTCTTTTTTTCCACCTCCAACATCCTGGTTGCGGCTTCCTGGATCCTCAAACACATAAATCTTGGGCGAAGTGTCCACTATGACTTAGGCAAACGTGACATTAGTAGATTTAGCACATTATAAAACCATGAAACGTAAGCTAGAAGGTGAATCTTCGTCTGAGGCTATTAGTATTGAAAGAGGTATAAACAGCCTCCTGAAAACTTCATTACGTCAAACTACCATAGAAAACTTTCTCTTGCTCCCTTCCTGTAGTTGAAATGTTAAAACTGTTAAGCAGGTATATTGTAACAAATATTGGATTTTTTTTTTCTCATACTATAATCATGTGTATCTACTTATAGGTCTAGAAATTAAGTTGTACTTTAAAATTATAAAAAATAATTTTAATAAAAGATAATTAACGTAAATTAAAGAGTATTTTATGGTAAATTATCTAATATATGTATATATAGGTGTGTGTGTGCTTGTCGAAATCCCTAAATTTCGGCTATAAGAATCAACCGCTTATAAGAATCAAAAACAGGAATAACAAACGTGATTCTTATAAGCGGAAATCACTGTATATATATATATATTCATAATAAATACGACGATCAGTGTATGCAATTGATGTAAAAAAAAATATATATTTATAAAAAAATCGTAAGGGATATTTTTATAGACAAAATAATGTAGAAGAAAATATTTAAATTAAATGTATTGAAAGAGGTATAAACATCAGCCTCCTGAAAACTTCATTACGTCAAACTACCATAGAAAACTTTTACTTGCTCCCTTCCTGTAGTTGAAATTTTAAAACTGTTAAGCAGGTATGTTGTAACAAATATTGCATTTTTTCTTCTCTTACTATAATTATCTACTTATAAGTCTAGAAATTAAGTTGTATTTTTAAAATTATAAAAAATAATTTTAATAAAAGATAATTAGCATAAATTAAAGAGTATTTTACGGTAAATTATCTCATATATCTCTATATATAAAAGAGCTTGTCTGTTTGTTTGTCCGCTATAGAATCATAGACTGTTTCACTAACAGGGACCAAATTCGGCACAGTTAATGTTTAGGACCCGAGAAACTTAAATGAGCAAAAACGAAGTTTGGGTCTCAATTAGTTTTTTTAAAATTAATTTTTTAATGATTTTTTGTGCCCTGGAGGCACAAAAAAAGAGGTGCTGGGTACCCCCTGTGGATACAGAGAGTTCAGTGAAATCCGAACCTATCCCTCTTCCCCCGCGCGGGAGAAGAGGGGTGCGCGGGGGGGGGAGAGCTGCATGGTAATAACCTTCGGCCTTGCCTAACTGACTGACTAACTGACAGATAACGCACAGTCCAAACCGTTGGACATAAAGAGCTGAAATTTTGCATGGTGATTCTTCTATAGTGGAGTTTATAGTGGAGGGGTGAACTGAGAAAGATTTTTGAAAAATTCTTCGATTTTTTAAAATTAAATTTTTAAGCTGTTTTTCTAATTTTTTTTAAGTTTGCATTTAAAATGATAATCCGAGGGTTATAAAATTTATATCACGAGAAATATCATAAAAATTCCTTTAAAACGAAATCTTTTTCGAATCTTTACCTACCTCCCTTTTCTGATTTTTGGTGAATTTTTAAAGATTAATTTTTAGAATGTAATTTATGAAATGCTGATCACGTGGTTTCTTTTCTTTTTGTGATACTTTAAATTAATTTTGCGTTGCATGCATAACAACGAAATAAATTGACAGAAGAAATATTAAAATACAGTAAATGATAAAATTTGACCACTAGACTAACTGAGATGGGAGTTTTTTAAGAATGCAGTTCAAATTAGTATGTTTTAACACAACTTTTCCGGCTCTGCTTTTTGTCCTTTGTTATTTGCAGTTTTTCTCATCGCTTGAACCGATTTACAATTTGCTTTTTCTACGGTTTTTGGCCTTAGGAAAATTAAAAACCGAATTACAATTCGCTTTTTCAACGGTTTTTGGCCTTGGGAAAATTAAAAACCGATACGGTTTTTGGTCTTTCGACAATAAAAAGCCAAATCACCAAAGTAAGGAAAATAGGCTTCATGTGAAATCGCGCATTACTTTGAATAAATAAAGGGGATAATGCATCTTCCAATTTACCTCTTGGGTGATGTGGAAAAAAGTGCGTCTCTTGGGTGTTGTGGAACAAACTGAGCTTTTAAGGGAAAAATAAATAATAAAGGCAAATGTAAATTATAAAACTTATTTCTAATTAAAACAGTGGATCAAACAAATCTAATTAAATCTAATTAAACAGTATCTAACAAATATAATTAAGCAGTAAACTTATTCAATCCAAACGTGCGAATCACGCAACACTGTGTTATTAATTCTCAATAAAATCAGACGTATAATCAGACGAAGGTCCGCAAGCTCAAAGTTTCTTTCTTTCTTAATGTTTGTATATCATTTCAGTAGAAACGCGCTAAGCGCAATTTGCCTAGCCAGATGAACATGAAGAGCGGGGGGTGCAGCCCAGTATTTTTTTGATGGAATGCATCAAAATTTTTATATCTATATATCTACCCGGGCATCGCCGGGCAATAATGCTAGTATATATATACACTCATGGACAAAAAAATTAGCGCACCAAGAAGGAGTCGTCAAAATTAAACGAAATTTTACATACGTAATGACTACTTTGATATAAGTAAATGATAAGAAAATCAAAGAAAAAGGATAATTTATTTCAGAGAAAAAGGCAAAAGAACGGAGGAGTTAATACTCCGTTGGACCCCCTCTAGCGCGAATGCACGATGCGATACGATCGGGCATTGAGTCATACAAGTTCTGCATGATGTCTTGAGACATTTCGTTCCATATTTGCTGTAACCTTGCCTCTAGTTCGTTCAAACTCGTGGGATGCCCAACTCGTCGTCCCAAATGATCCCAGATATGCTCGATTGGAGACAAATCTGGGGATCGGGCAGGCCAACGAAGGGTAGTAACAGTGCGGAGACAGTCTTGTGACACCCTTGCCGTATGAGGCCGAGCATTGTCTTGTTGAAAAATGGCTCCTGGGAGCCGTTGCATGAGTGGCAACACATGTGGTTGCAGGATTTCATGAACATACCGCTGGGCTGTCATGGTGCCACGGAACAATACTAGGGGTGACCGTGTATTATAGGCAATGGCACCCCATACCATCACACCAGCTGTGGGAGCGATGTGTCGCTGTACAGCAAAGGCAGGATTCAAGCGTTCACCACGGGCTCTCCACACACGAACACGATTGTCATCACTGCCGAGATTGAATCTGGATTCGTCGCTAAAGACGACCTGGTTCCATTCCGCTGCAGTCCAGTTTCCTCATGCGCGGCAAAACTCCAAACAGAGGCGTCGATGGGTGGGCGTCAAGTGCAGCACACGTAATGGGCGCCGCGATACCAACTGTCCTTCAGCCAGGCGCCTTCGTATGGTTCGAGAAGACACAGAGGCCCCTAGTGAAGGTGCTACCTGTGCCTGGATGGCGGCCGATGAAGCAGTTGGCTGTACGCGTGCATTTCTTACGATGTGGCGGTCTTCTCGACGACTGGTCTGTCGAGGGCGTCCTGAGCCTGGTCTTCGTGTACATGACAACTCTCGGGTCCACTGGTCCCAACACCTCCTCACAACACAATCAGAGCGGCCTAATTGACGAGCTACTCGCCTAGCTGACCACCCAGCTTCCATCATCCCGACGATTCTCCCCCTCTCAAACTGCGACAACTGCTTATATTGTCTTCGAACACGGCGTAATGGCATGTCTATATCAGCTCTTACTTTGTAAATGATTCAGCACACTCAAACAAGCTTTGGTTACCTGTTTTATACTCCACAGAGTACGATGTTCAACGCCCTCTACCGGCTATACGTAATGCGCAATCACGCTGCATTTCTAATCTTTTGCATATCTCCCCGACATGTACCTTCATTGCAAGTTTCGTTACGATCCCGCAATTATTTATTGGTGCGCTAATTTTTTTGTCCATGAGTGTATATATATATATATAGGTGTGTGTGTTCCTGTCCAAAAACCTAAATTTCGGTTATAAGAATCAACCGCTTATAAGAATCAAAAACAGTAATAACAAATGTAATTCTTATAAGCGGAAATCACTGTATGAGTTATGCTGCGTTTGCATTCATGTGCTCTACTCTGCTCTGCTCGGGGGAAGCCAGTGATTTATGTTCACTGCGTACTCCGTATATGCGTGGATCTCCTCCTCTGGCGGTCCTGCTATAGAGCATCAAAAGATCCCGGGGTTCCGGGGGTCAAATGGTGTCAAGCGGGGGTGGGGGACACTAGATCAAGAAACACGAGGGACCTTGGTGGTGGGAATGGGGGGGGGGTTCTAAATGGGGGAATATCTGGAAGACACGTGTTCATTCACATCGCTTTGGACGGGTAGGGTTACCGTGACTAATGTGATGACAGGAGTCGGGGGGTGTCCATGCAGAGAACTCTGCATGAATGCAGATGCACCATTAGACCGCAAGGTCGTTGAACCGCACTACGGTTGCCAAGCATAGGCTTGGCGCTCGCCGTGTAGGCGTTGTTTTTGGTAGTCAGCGTCTGTCTGCCGAGTTAGATAGTTGGTCGGGACCTGAGCTCTTGCAAGACTCGGTTGCTCGCATATTCTGAATTTTCTACTATGTTCTAATAGGTTTTTTAATAAAACCCTTATTGTTATTGTTACATTCTACTATGTTCATTTCGAAGATACAGTCCACTTACACATCGAATATAGAAAGTTTCTCATAGACAGTTTCCTACTAGTTTGCACGACCACACACAAACAATGTGAATAATTTGTTAAACTTTACCTGAATTAACCGAAAAAGAATGAAAAAGCTGCAAAGTACAAAAACATATGAGCAAATATAACATTAGTGATTGACTTTCAATCACAAATTTTATACTTGCAATATTAGTGCAAATCAGATGCACTAATATTGCAAATGAACAGATGTAATTGTGTATTTATGTTGTTATTAGCATAACTAGCATAATTCATTGAATTTCAATCCCGTAAACACCACTGAAATCAATAACGTGTTTACTCGGGTGCAACGTGCACCCAAATTTGAAAAGTTAATCACAATAAATAGAAATTAAACTAAATGGTAATAACAGTGTTTAGTTTTACCTTAAACTTTTCTAGTTTTGTCGATAAAATAAGTTTTAGTTAGGAAAATGATTGAAAAAAAATAGTTGCATTCAGGCAAAAATGGAGGCAATTAAATAATTTTTATTAGTAGTAAAATTAGAGTTCAACATTAAGTTAGTTGTAAAAGCTCAGAACAGGTGTACGTTTAGTCAAAACATTCGAAATTAAACAGAAGTTAAGAATTTATGACGGACTAAGTCTAAATGGAAATTTATGTCAGTTGATAAATATTATTAAAAAATTCTCACATAAATAGTATCATTAATCATTTCTAAAACTTTCTTTCAAGTTCATCTTAAATAAGAAAAGTTAAAGAACGGATCAATGGAGATTTTGAATGTATTGAACAATTTCATAAATGCATTTGAAAACTGTTCATAGAGACAATCATACATTATACACCGTGCCTCGATACCTGAACTACATCAATTAGTTTGAATCTAGTTTCCATTAAGTTTTATTGTGAATTTTAAAAAAAGCAGTGTGTTGTGGAAAACATGCAAGTAATTAGGTATGTCGAAACAAAATTGGTTTAATTGAAAACTGTTAAATAAGTATATGTAGTTTACCCTGCAAACCAGTCAGAAAACATACATAAAAACAGATAATGTCGAGTGAAAACGTCCCATTCCTATCTGATCCAAATATCTTACCCAAAAATATTTTAAAACTTTTTCTGTAACTTAAAACTGAGAAATAGAAAACTGATGGGTTTTATTTTTAAATTTAATTTTTTTTATTTAACATTTTATAGTGTAATGTTCATTTAGTGTAAATGCTCATTTAAATGACTCTTGAGAGTTTTGTATTCCCGTTGGAACAACAACAAAAAAAAAACTTTAAAGTTCAAATATATATATATATATATATATATATATATATATATATATATATATATACCAATCAAAGTTCAAATATATATATCTTTATTTTATCAATAATCTTGTGAAAGTCTGTCTATATTTTACTTTTATACTTCGAGCCGGACCTATCGTAGGCTGCGACTAGGGTCTGGTAAAAACTTTTTTTATATTGAAACTGAACATGCATAAGTACGTTTTGCCAATACAGTTTATATAATATTTAGTTAATATTAGTGGGCACTCCGTACTTAAAGAATTACAATTTGTTTTATCATTATATTCATATTTATTCAATGGAATTTCTTATTATTGAAATGTCTTGAATTTCAAATAAATTTTTATTAAGTAAGGTTTTTAATCGAAATAAGATTAGATGGAAAACAAATTCCGCCAGGACTCTTCCGAGAAACAAGTGGGCGCACCGATTTTACTTGCTCCAGGGCACTGAATATGTAGCTACGCCACTGATACAAACCATTTGACGAAAGAAAATTCACAAGAAATATGTGTTTTAATCCTTTATAAATACTGAATTAATAAAGAATAATAAACTCTCTCATATCTCAGTAACAAAGGCGCGAATGTGCTTGGGTAATTACCAAGAGCATTTTCAGATACGCTTCTTCCTTTATTCTCTAGTAAAAGTCGAAATATCTTTTTCTTTTGTCAGTGACAGACATATCACCATGTGGAGTGTTAAAACGTAAATTTTCTTGAAAAGCAGATTATTGTGCTGTCTTTCTACTATTATACATAAATAATTTATTGCTTTTTAATGAGGGCTAAATTTTAATAGCGTGATAAACTGCAGTTTTTTATTAATTGTGCCATAGACCATCACTCTCTCTCAAGTTAAATGCATATTCTGTATTTAGACATTCTTTTGTTTGTCATTTACTTATTTTTTTTCTTTTGCCGGTCGAGACTGGAACAGTGCATAGCGAGTTCTCGAGACAGACTCTGTTCTACTGCAGCTGACCTGGCGATGTGAGGAAATTTTATTTCTAATCGCTTCACCATTGACTGTTATTAAATCTACAAAACGATATTTGAGTTACAGAACGAAAATATTCCTAATACTTCTTGTTCTAACGTATCATCAAGTTATACAGTTTTGATCAGATGTTTACTCATCAACGCAGGGCATGTTTCACCAACTTTGTTTCAGCCAAAAGACTTTTTTTTAAAGTTTATATTTGAAACAAGACAACGGGGTCTACAGCTGATCACGACTGTTTACAATTAATGAATAAATATATGAAAGAAAGAGGAGTTAAAACAAGCCAGCAACTTCTAGGTATGTACACAAATTCCGACTGGGAGTAAACATGATAGGTTTTCCATGGTTTTCTCAGCATAGCGTGTGCTTACACAACAATTTTCCTTCAAAAGTTCTTGAGAAAGGAAATCCCGCTCTGCTCTATAAATTAATGATAGTTTGATTGTCTTTGAACGTCTAGAGTTGCAAGTGAATCCTATTGGAAGCTTGACCTCTGACTAATCCAAATGTGGCGGAGTGTATGTGTTAAAAACTTCCCTTGTTTTCTACCAGTTAACTCAAATACGACACTTTTCCCCTTAGAAACGCCTCCTGAAGGCAAATCATCGTAATTGTGCATTTCCAAAATTGTTCTCCATTTTTCTTAAGAACCTCGTGATGAGGTGTCATTAAACTTTACATTCTCATTACTTCTCAGACATTAATCCAAAAGGCTGAACAGTCGGGTTAATTGACTACCAGAATTTTCTACGCTGACCAGCTTCAGACCAGTAAAACCGTGCTGTTCATCTTTGGTAACACCAGCAAAATAGTGCTGTTCATCTTTGGTGCAAACGAAGAGTGGCGCAGCTACGCTCACTGCGCAAAAGTAGCAAAACGAACTGACCGATGAAGGTCAAACTTTCCATAGACAACGACAAAGGTAGGTACTCTCGATCTGCTCTCTTAGAAAGCAGTACAGCCAACCGACAGTCACTACAGCGAAAGTGCAGATAATTTTTGACTTATCCAGTATTTGACATCGTGTAGAATAGTAACTACCCCACCCCAGAATAAATTACTCTACCTGAAAAAGTTAATTTTTGATTGGTTTATTCCAGAAATACAAAACAATTACCCCTTATTCGAGCCGTATCAAAAATATATATTTGTAAATATTAGTTAAAAATATTATAACTTTTAAATGAAAGATGTTAACTTATTCTCGTGTACGCTTGTCTTTCGGGAAATATATAGCTTTTATGGTACATGAAACACTCTTATTACATTTAGTATCAGTGCTTTTTATAGAAAAATAACGTTTACTCTGACAGTTTTTCACTGGTGGAAATAGTGATTTTTTTAATAGGGCTTTTGCTTTCTAAAAAATGAATACAAATATTTATCGATGAACAAAAAAGGAGTTTCTGTTTACTCTGGATTCCCGATTAATCGAGCTAATTAACGCCCGGATGTACAATAAAAACATGGACAGTTCGAAAGAAATCCCGTTTACGGCATAGAAAATGAAATATTCAGAGGATTTAAATGAATTACTTATGTTTTGATTTAACTAGGTAAAATTTAGATTTTCAGTTTTTCTCCTACTGAAAATATTTTTTTTATATTCCTCAGTTACATTATCTCAGTTCTTGATTTCTTTCGGCCAATTTGTGTTTTAGTACAAAACATTACCTTTTGTGATGCACTGATTATCCGCAAAACGGATAATTCGACTTCAGGTAATTGGGAGTTCAGTGTATATGATAATAATTTTTCATATAAATATTTTAAGCATTATCAAGTTTTGCTTTTACTTATTCACTAAGTTAAAAAGATCGTAATTAACGATGGAAGGACAGTATCTCTGAAAAAGGGTAAGGGATTTAGGTCTGTTAATTTCACAGACAAATGTAAGAAAACATGCAGCGCAAAGTATTACAAATCATAGAATTTCGGTTTACGCCTAATTCTCGATTATCCGGGATAATCAATGCTCTGTGCGTGTGCACAAAAAAAAAATTTCAGTTAGTCTCATCTAACGAAACTACCGGGGGTTATTAACGTAGGATTACTTATCGTTGCTTACCTCTTTTGTATGTATATATGTATGTATGTGTTATGTATATATGTATGTATGTGTTATGTATATATGTATCTATGTATCTATATATATGTACGTATGTATATATATACATATATGTATGTCAAAATTTTGACTCATTTTGGTACTTTTCTGTTTAACTGTTTACTGCTTGTCCTAGCGATACAGACTGGGTTTGGCGCGCTGCCAAAATTATAACTCGCGAGGTACGGACGGACGGTTTTAGCGTCTGAAATTTTGATTTCCGGAGGACCGTTATGGAGGAACGCAATCCTACGTTAAAACTGGAAAATATAATTATTTTATTATATGACTTGTTGGGGGTTACTCTAACAGGAAAATATGTCATTATTTTATCATCAGATTTGTCGAAGTCTATGGTACCTCAGGCCCTCAGGGGTGTTGAGACTTGTTGCTCGTCTTGAAGAATAGAATCTCACTAAGTACTCTCACTTGTACATCATTGGCTCTGGGAATCTTATCCCACCTTCATCGACTTGTCGTGCCTGCGTTAAATACTCCGATTCAACAGTAATCCCCAAAAAATGTCTTAAACACTTTATAAAGATATCTTAAATAGACGAATAGATACGTAGGTCATAACAAATAATAACAAATCACAGGGAAATGTAGAGGTTTAGGCCTCTTTCAGACGAGGCACATTTCTTGATCCAACTGACTTGCCATGTTTATTTTCATGTAGTTGACTGCCGTGTGAGATTCTTTTCACACGAGGCGCGGCGCCCAATTCAAGGCGAAACCTTCTCTTCTGGGGTTGTGGCAACGCTTCGTCAGCAGCTACACTGCTACAAGCAGGCGAAAACGCGACTGAAAAATGATGTGGAAGAAGACAGTTTACTACATTAAATTATGTGTATATATTCTATCCATAGGCCATACTTTAATCTACACCTAAAATAATTACAATATTTCCCATAAAAATATTTTTCAGGCAAATGTATTGTAATCTACAAAAATATCAAAGGAAAAAAAAATTGCTGTAAAAAATTAGTGATATGTACTTAACTAAATTTAGATAGAATTTGTATAAACATAGAAGATATACATGTATACAAAATTTTAGCAATTTGGGACGATTAGTTTTGAAGAAATAGTGCGCACAAGTTTCAAAATAACAGTTTTTAGAAAAAACCATTTAAAGTTTAAATTTTCTATAAATTACTTTACATTTGGCCATAAAATCGGTTGCAATATCAACTTCATTTTTTTCATAAGATTCCTTTTATTCCATTCTTCATAATTAAATCATAATAAAAAATTGAGTTTTTTTAAGGTTTTAAGGCGATTTCCCTCCTTACATTTTTAAATTTCAAAAACTTTAACTTAAATATTATACCTTTCTTCTACCAATACCTTTCTTTTACACCAATTTTATAACACAATATTGGTCTTTGATTTATAATGATGTAGGGGAATATAGATTTAAGAAAGCATCATAACATGGCACTCAGGTTTTTACTTACAAAAATACAAAATGTATTATTTTTATATTTGCTCTGCAAATTTTTTAAATCGCATTTATTTTATTTGTAGGACCACTATACCTCATTTTTACTTTTTAAAAAATATTTATAATAATTAAATTGCACACCTGAAAGGGTTAATGCAAAAACCTCCCTCATATGAAAATTATTCAAATTGTAGGCATAACGCGATGTTCACATTTGCGAATCTAGATAAATTTAATTAAATAATGGGTAAATTCGCGCAATTTGGTGCTCCCACATATATTTTTATGTGTAACAGTCATAACCTGTACTAATCGATGTAATGCTGTTTGATAAGTAATGTAAAGAGAGTGACGTATGTCACCATAGAAACATCAAATAAACAACCAATGATAAAGAATATATTTCGTTGAAATGACCAAATAAATATTTCTGTTCATTTTTTTTAAATGATAATGCGGCTTCTAAATAAATTTTTAAAAAAATTATAAAAAAGTTAAAAATTTTGTTTTAATTTTGGAGTTTTTAACCACCGTTAACAAAATAACAAATGAACTTTTAAATTTAAATGGTACCGACTACTTTATTGAGCAGGCATCTGTATTTATTTATATCGATATTTGCAAGGGGACTGGGACGTCTGCGACAACTAAGAAGTTGGAAATTTGAGCTATTTTTTTAAAGCCCATATCTTATACAAATATGCATGTATCATTATGATTTTTTTACGTTAATTTAGTAAGACCTTTATGAATATTTTGAGATAAAAAAAAATTCTTTTTGGATTGAAAGGTAAATTTAAAATAACAATATAAACAAACATACTTTTCCCCCTGAAATTTTTGAGGTATTCACTTTGTAACACTTTTTCAAAAATTTAGTGAAAATCTTACCTTGAAATCTTGTGTGATGATCAAATACAGTTTATTTTATATAGTTAACCCATTTAAATCTTTGTTACACTATTTTAAATTTTTTTTTTAATTATAAATTTCACTTATCAGAAATCTGCATATTTTTGTCATACATTTTCACCATTTACAAAAATATCTTAAGGTTTAAAAATAAAAATATAGGTTATATCGATACAAGAGCACTTATTCTATTGACGTTTAAAATTGCAGAGATGTACTTGCAACAGATTTTGCAGAAAGTGTACCATTACATGAAAAAATCACATTTTGAGAAAAACGCAAAAAATACTTTCCCATTATATGGGATTTAAATGTATGTTTACATTTTTAAGTTGCTAATAATTGTTGTTAGAGTGTCAAAAAGTACATAAATTATATATATTTGTAATCTGCGGAATCTGCTCTATTTTTTAAGCCACAAATTCAAAAATAAATTTTTTTGAAGTCGGAATAAAATTTGCGTGCCAATTCCCTCCCAGCTTCACCCCTTTTAATTTTATTGCTATATTCATCACACCTCATGTCCCATATCGCGGGACTAATACGAATTTCTTCGATGAATTGTTCCACATTCAAACTTGCAATTGAAACGCTTTCCATACTGAACTGAGCTCATGCAGCTAGGCGGCTGGTGTGAAGAGCGTACCTTCAGTAATGTCTTTTGTGTTGAGTCTATTCATCGGGATGAGAGCGCCAGCGGCACAAGTGCCAGATATCAAAATGTCTGGGCACTGAATTCACTCCGTGTGAAAAGGTTTAGGCGAATCCCATACATTTGCATGGTGGCTACACTCCTTGACAGCCGCCCGGAAATCAGTTTGATCAACTATGTGCCTCGTCTGAAAAGGGCCTTAAGGATTTAAAAGGTTCATTCAGTTTCCCTTCGCGTAGGATTTTGTTCCAATACTGACTTTGATGGACATTATTCTAGTTTAACCAAAAGTAAGACCTTGTGTCATAGTATTAATTTTTCTACGCTTGCAAATTTACAAACATTGAGATTATTTATTGTAACTACTCTCAATCCACTGGTATCGGGCCTGGTACATAGAATTACTGCTAATTTTGTGTATCTAGGACAGTTTCTTCAGGAGTTACAATGATCATAGACTTAGAAAAGGATATTAGGCAAATCAGTACTTTTGGTTTTTTTTTCTGTCTTTTAACTGAAACACACACTCTCCTTGTCACACTCACAAATCAGTTTCGAATTTTCGTTCTATTATAAAACTATAATTCCAATGAACTTCAACATATTTTAGCTTAGTTTATGAATCATCTGAAAGATGTTCTTGTGTTGAAAAGTTTAAAAGAAAATAAATTTAACTAATATAACGCGTTATTTATTTACGAGAATAATTTTTTTCAGCTTCCACTCGTATATTGGTCAGCTGAGTTCTAAGGCATAAACAATTTTTTTTTCAAAACCACCAGAATCCCCAAATTTCACTTTATTGTAAAGTAAATTAAAATTTACAGAATCATCGTTTCTGTTAAACTTAATAGTGATGCGAAAAATTTCATATGATCCGTGTTATTTCGATCATGCATCTAAAAATTCAAATGCGGGAATTTCACCTACTGCACATGCATAAATTCTGGGTTATATTTAATTTTTTATTAACTTTTTATGAAGCAAATTAATTAGGAAACTTAAACCTTTTCCAATTGAAATAAAAATGTTTACCTTAGAGTCGCAAATATCATAAAAACTGCCTCTCCAAGCGCTCAATCTAAAGAACTTTCCAAAAACAAAACACCCAGACTCACCAAAACACAGACTCGGAATATGCTCTTAACAAATATGTACTAAGTCCTATGCAATAAATGAATAAATAAATAAAACAAAATCCTTTTGTGATCTCCTTCTATTCGTTTAAATGCCGTTTGTCAGAGACAAACTTCAAAATCATTTATCCGATATAAACAAAACAATATTAAACATCTGAAACCAGATCACGAGAATCCGGAAGCAAGCTGAATTCTAGAAAGCAGGTCAAATTTGTAAATCAGACAGCAAATTCTCTGAATGTTTGAACAGTAGTGCATTTAGCACCCCATAGATGGCACCACTTCGAAAGTACCAAAAGCTTTGAGAGACCCAACAGCTGCAACGCATCTAAACTTTGACATTTTATCGTATTTGAATATTTAAATAGAGAAAAATAAAGACTGGAATCAGCGTAAACAAAGAATTCTTTTCTAGCGAAACTTCTCCAATGGACATGCGGCCAAAGGTGATTCTATTTCAGAAGAATCAGGGAAGTACTAAAATTGAAATATTGAAACTTCATGATAACTAAAAAACCAAATCATAAAATTTGCAAATAATGATTTTAAAAAGCAATGCTAATTTAAGATCAGTTGATTCTCTATACTTTCCAGTGATTATAGTATCGTATTTTAAATCATTAATGAAGAGTTCCGAAGAGTACGTAATTTCAGTCAGAGAACCAGGGATGGTATCATTAATCCGGCCCCCGGGACATCTTTTATCTTTTATTTATTTATTTATTTATTAAATAGACTCTCTGAACAAAAACTGTTTTAATAAAGGCATTTACAAACTTTGTTAGATGTTAAAGAGGTATGACACAGTTTTGTATACAATGTACGTTCTTTATTTGAATTGATATATTTTTAAACTTATTAAAACATAGCATATGTTGGCCCTTTTATGCATAAAGCAGTTATTTAATGCGTATGTGACACGGATGTAAGCGAGGGAGAGAAAAGGCAGAGGTTCTCGGCAACCTCTTTCTCTGTATTTTGGCCCTAGATATCTTATTTCCATGCATTGATCAAAATATGTTCCTTAATAACGTTTGCATTACGGAAATTGTATCCCCCCCTCTTCCCCAACTCTATTTTCTTCTCGTAAGTGCTTGACATGTCGCACCTCTGAAAGAAAAGTGACTCAAGTCCAAAAATCGCAATTTTGAGGTTATGTCATTGAAAAATATGTATGAAGTGCCCCATCGTGCACGAAAAGCGACACATTTCTATCTCGCAATTTATCCACCTGAGGGCAGTTGTATCAGTTTTATTGTAATGCTAGTTCAAGCTGTATCGTATTCTTTAATTTGATTTTTCTCAAATGCTGCATTTTTGAGTTGTGTCACTTTTCTTGCTGGGGTGAGATGTGATATGTGATGATGTATGATCATAGGCGTAGCGTGCTTCTAACTTTTTTTTTTCTTTTTTTTTTGGGGGGGGGGGGCACGAATTGAATTCAGTTAGGGAATTCAGTCAGACAGTCCTTAAAATATGAAATATTATGATTTTTTAAAATTGAATAACAATTGAATTGATGTTTGAGTAGTATTCAAAAGTTGTACAATGAGAAAAATAAATATAATATAAATAAAATGAGAAAAAAAAATAATAGCATCGAATTTTTGTTATGGATCATATTATTGTTAAAAACTATGTTAAGGCTATAGACATAATCGGAATCTTCAGTTTCGCAGTTTGAAAAAGCGGGGGAAAAAACCAACTTTCATAAAAGTTTTCTACAATTTACTGATTTTAACTGAACTTCTATTAACGTTTACTTTATTTTAAGTTAAGTTGGGGGGGGGGGGCAGGTTAGTCGAATTCCCTCCATTTTTTTTTTTTTTTAAAATTCAGGCCACAAGGGGCTCCAACACCTCCGCGAAGTAGGTTGTGACGTCATGAGGGTATATCGTTTCTTCGGAACCCTAGCGGTTAAAAAAAAAGCGCTACAGACGCCTTTCCAAGTGTTTTTGTACCTATCTGAGGCCAGAGACCTATGCTTATATCTATAAATCAGTGGTTCCCAACCCGTAGAAGTCTGCTGACCACTAAGCCAGAAATTGAACCATGTGCGGACCACCACCAGCCCCCTCCGACTTGAGAGGGGGGTGAACCTTCCGGGGTATAGGGGTATAGAATATCCCACAGGCAAAAGGATACAGGATTAACGTACTCACATTCTAACGTATCATATTGTAATAATAAAATAATTGTGTTAAACTTTTAAGAAATTCAACACCTAATAGTCATCGGATACATTCGGTCCATCTAGTTTAATGAACATTGCTTTCAAAATCCCCATTTATTTGACAACTTTTTATATGTTATGCTGGACCACTCCCGAGGCTCTCGCGTACCACCGGTTGGGAACCACTGCTCTAAATGAACACGGGGCGGAGGTTCCTAGCTTTCAGTGAATGCGGTGACGTCATATAGAAATTACAGACCGATCTGAAAATAACGATGCAATTGGGAATATTCCATGTCCCTCTTGCTTTTCGGGTGGCTCCGCGACTCAGACATAGTCGATTTTCCTCCATTTTCGAATTAGGCGGTGACGTCATAGGAGTATATAAATTTTTTTTGGCTTCCTGATGATGAAAAAAATCGCTACAGACGCCTTTCCTAGCGCTTCCTTTAACCAGAGCTTCCGATTAATTTAATTTGCATCTGAGTGAGTGGCAGCGTATTTAGTTAAAAACTATGTTTCTCTAATTGGGAGAAAAAATTGAATTACTCAAGTCTGGAGTAAACTTTGTATTATTTGGATTTATTACAGTAGGCTGTAAAATTAGTTTATTCAAGTCCAGCCATATTGATCAGTTGTAAGCGTCACGCACATACAAATTTTACGTTATCATCCAATTCCATTTTTTTTCATAACTACAATAACAATTAAATTCTAAGACTGTAAATGGAATGGTAATTTGAACCTCACAGTTATTGTCATGCTTCGTAGGATTATAATGAAAATTAATTTTTCGAAAAAAAAATCAATTCCATACACAGAAAAAAATGTTCCTTAAGAAAGCATCAGTTTTATTTTAATATTTATCAGATAAAAAATACAAAGTTATAATTGTTTGTAAAAACAGAAATGGTAAATAAAAGAATTGAAATTTGTGCAGAAGTAAAAAATTGTGCATAGAATAAAAGTAAGAATTTTGCACTTTAGAAGTAGACGTTGAAAGGAATAAAACTAGAATTTCAGACTCTAATATATTATGTTTTAAAAAGATTTTAAATATCAGTATGATAGAAAAAAATGCGTTCAAAATTTACAGATTACGAACTTTTGCATAGTAGAAGATGAAAGATTTAAATATTGATATTAACCCAAGTGATAAAGTTTATGTCAAGGTTAACAAGCCCTACATACAAATGAAATTACAAAAGGGTTATATTGTCTTCTTTACATAAAAAAAGAATATAAGGAAATTTGGTTGACAAACACTGAAGCAATAAACAGAGTTCATAAAATACTGTTTGCTTTGTGACTTCAAGGTATTTATTTTCCCCATTTCTGGAAGAGACCCATTCGTTGGCATCGGCAGTTAGTTCCCCATAAGTTGCATCTACATGAAGAGTTGTAGCAGCAGTCGTTTGGGCGGTGATCGCAACTGGATCCACGCTTGATACAACTTCTCCTATGGTAAAAAGTTAGACAACATCAGGAAAAATGTAGTTCTAAAAACATGCATTTTTATGAACAGAGAGAAATACATGTAGGAAAGATTTAAAATAATAACATAGTTTCTCATTTACTAGCTTAAAGAGCAAAATTTATTGTGGAATAATGACCTCAATTTAGTATCCTCTGAATTTTAAAGACTTTAATATACACTGTTAGCCATTAAAATTTCAACACCATAAAGGATGATACAAACGTCAAATTCGCATGGAAAAAGATGCTGGGATACGCAAATAATTAGCATTTAACCGCAATCGAATGACGCAGGAGGGAGAAACGGCATCTCAAACTCTGTATAAAAGGAAAGTTACGCAACGGGTTTCTCATTCAGAAATCGCATTTGAATGGTGGTTGTTTGGAAGAAGATCGTGTTATTCCTCGTATAAGCAGGAGATACGTCTAGCAGCACGTGTCGGAATTCGATAGCGACAGGATTGTGGCCTATCTACAGTGCGGTTTATCGTTCCGCGATTTTGCTACCCACATTGGTTGGAATCCAACGACTGTCATGCTAATATGGAATCGATGGGTGCAGAAGGGTCATACTGTACTCCATGCAAGATCTAAACGGCCTCCCTCCACTATCGCCCGAGAGGATAAACATGTGTCAGATCAGCCTTGCAGGATCGTACAGCCACATCACGAACCTTGAGTCAGGAAATTATCCGCACGGACAGTGCGACGACGTCTGGAGCAGCATGGAATGTGTTGTGAAGGATTCACAATTGAAACATTTTGACTCCTTCCAACAGTATCGCCATTTTTTCTGGCAACGCATGTAATGGGTCGTAAAACGGCCATATTTTGTAGAAAGGGGAGGCCTGCACCTGCAGCGAGTTCTGAGGAACGTCACACCCCAAAATTCTTTAGGAAGGTTGGAAGAGAAATCCACGAAGAGACAAGTGGCATTCCATTTCCCGAAAATAAAATACTACGTGGTCAACTGTTGGAACTGTCGAATCATCCTGCCCACGAATTAAACGTGAGAAACAGCAATAAATTTACGGGGAAGATCAACCTGGGGAGGAGCCAGGACTAAAAGGGGAAAAAGATCCCCGAGTTTCTTTCGGAGAAGCGACGACGAGACCTGAGGGACAAAGACGGAGATTCAAGGTTCGGGAGTGGTGGAAAGATCCATAACTGCTGAGCCATGACCAGGAGAAGCCTGATGCGTCCCTGATAAAGCCCGTCAGCAACGGAAGCACCTCCGAGATGCCACAACTCGCCTGCTACCGCAACCCAAAGACGTCATCATCACCTGCGCCGAGAGCTTCTGCAACAACAATAACCCACGTTGGTCAATACCCCCTAAAATCGCCTAACCAAGTGCTCGCTAACCAAACTAATCAAACTGGTAGTTTATTTTATCCCGCTCGGACTGTATTGTTTCTCCCACAGGGAGCAGATAAGAAATGGTCTCTTTTTGTGTATTATATACATATAGCCAAGAATATGTTCATGCAACGTTAATTTTATGCTAATTACTGTCGAATTGTATAAATAAATTGTTTATTATTTATTCGTAATTTCATGTCGATTAGTTAGTATCTTGTTGAAAATATCTCCCCTTTTGCAACACATCGCAATGGGGTATCTCTGGTACCCTTCATAACAGACTGTCTGTATGGCGACCACTATTGCGGCTTTCCTGGACACTGCAGCATAAAGACTCGCGGCGACACTGGTGCACCCAACGACAAAACTGGGTACAGGAGTGGCACCCCGTCGTCGTTTCAGATGAGACCCGGTTCTGCGTGCGGCATCATGATGGACGTATCTGTGTATGGAGGCACCGAGGAGAACGCACGTGGCCTGCTTGCATTCGATATCATCCTACGGTCTCTGACCTGGTGTGATGGTATGGACAGCCATTGGGTACACGACACGAATGCCTCTTGTTTGCGTCGTCGGTAATCTGCATAGCCAGCGTTACATTTCTCAGATATTAAAGCCGGTGGCTGTGCTTTATCTTCGATGCCTCGGAGACGTCATCTTTCAACAAGATAATGTAAGACCGCATGTTTCCCGTCTTGTCCTGACCCAGAGGGTGTTCGACAGTTGCCCTGGCCAGCACGTTTTTCAGATCTCTGACCCATTGAAAACATCTGGTCATGGGTTGCTGAGAGACTGGGCCTCCACCATTCTCCAGCTACTACGATTGATGAAGTGTAGCATAGACTTGAAGCAGCATGGAATGACTTGCCCGTATGTGTCATCGAAGCCCAGTTAGACTCGATTCCTAACCGGGTTAAAGCCGTTTTAGCTGCCAGAGCCGACATCTGTGTGTACTAAGTTTGGACCCTGTATACCCCCAAATTGCCTACAAATTTGATCATGTTTTCTTTCTACTATACTGTATACGTACAATAAGTAAAGTTTTGTTATTTGCTTTCCCTCCTGGAGTTGCAATTTTAATGGCCGGTGGTGTATGTTTAAAACTTTGCTTTTAGTCCCCATATAAAGTTTCATTTTATAAAGATAGAAAAGAAATTTTTATCATGACAGCTGTTTTTAATTTGATTTAAGTGTTCGCAATCAGCGACACGCCAGTCACTTAGTCACTCTTAGAGAAATTTAGGCTGACTGAGATGGGATTAGCCTGTTGAGGGTCTGCATTTATGAATAAATGATGTAAAATATGCAATAATAGACTAAACGGGTCTTTATCTTCAATAAGCCATAATTTAATGAAATTTGAAGGCTTTTTAGGCATTGGCAATATAGAAATAGAAATTTGATCGTTTATAATACTTTATGAACTTATGATTGTATTCGCGTTCAAAAGGAATCTGTGACTTATGATATGCATACTGCATACACATCTAAGGAAATTTCATTCTAAAAATACGGCATGAGTGCAAACGTAAAAGTATCGCAAGTGTATTGACATTTTGTGGCTATAACAAATATCTCTTCTAGGACAGAAGAATCCTTTTTTATTTCTTTTTAAAATTCTTTTTGTCTGTAGAAGGTTAGCAAATCAAAACAACTGCTTAATTGAAGGAAATAACTTTAACTCTTCAAAGTAAGTTTTATTTTCTTTAAGTTTAGAAGTAGAAGGTAGATTATATTTACTGCTAACCTTAGTGTAATGAAGCGCTTTAAAAAAAATTAAAATTCATTTTTTAAGAGAAAATAAAAACTTTGAAAGCTTTGATTCATTACATTTTGTGTTAAAAAGGTCGGAGCGTCGGAGTCCAGGAGGCCTTCTCCTGGGTCGGCTGAAAAATAACCTGCCCCTGTTTGATTGCCCCAAGAGTCCGGTGGAATATTCCCGGAGCAAAAATAAAATAAAGGGGGTTTGATGCGACTGAGCTCGGTGGATCCTTCCCAAGAAAGAAAGCACGTGTGGAGAGACGAGTGATAGCTGATCCCGAATCCGAAATAAAGAGAGGGATAGCAGAGAAGATTGCCTCAAGTCCGCCTACAGTGAAAGATAACCCCAGCGTGGAAGAGTCACCCATCAAACTAAAGAGAACCTACAGAGTGCAAACGGACGTCACGGAAAGAGTCCCCTAGAGTTATCACAGAACCCGAAAGTCGCTCTCAGCTGAAAGACGTGAGTGTTTTTATTTGATTTTGATTAGTTCAGATCCCGCGTTTGCCTATTGATAGTTGGTGCGAGTTTTACGTATTTAAAAATATCGTGTATTTAATTTGGATAGGAGTTTTTTTTAGAATTTTGGGAAGTTTGTATTTACGCTCCCTGAATCAGAAGTTAAACTAAATCGAACCCTGTTGATAGTGAACAGAGCAGCTATGATGTTAATTTAAATTTGATAAGATGAGATGTAAATATTAGGACTAGGTAAGTAAATAAGTTTTTTGTTTTAAACCTTGTTTCAGAAATTATTTATCTGCCGTGTGTTTTTAATATGGAGCAAGGTTGATGTAGCAGATCCAACTGCTTTAAAAATTTGTTCGTTAATTGCTAATTGCGTCCATAGCCTTGGGTAACAAAAATAAAATAATTATAACACAACTCACGCAAATACCCCTTGTTAGATAATCTTTGTACTACCACTAAATAATCATGCCTTATAATAAAATGGACGAGCAATACGACAAATGTTGCCGCGACCAGTTTAAAATTTTTTTGTGTTAAATTTTTTTTTTGTTCAGTGTATGTTGCTGCGACCAGTTTTAATTTTTTTTTTTAAATGTTTTGTTGTTAAAAATTTTTTTTGTTAGGTGAATGATGCCGGCCAGAATCGTGAAAAATTTTTTTTGATGTTAGAAAAATTTTTAAGTTAGGTTAATGGTCTCGTGACCAGGCGTTTTCTTGAAAAAAATTTTGTTGTAAAATTTTTTTTTTTGTTCAGTGAATGGTGCTGTGACCAGCCCCTTTAGAAATGTTAAAAACTTTGTGTTAAAAACTTTTTTGGTGTCTTGAAAAATTTTTTTTGTTCGATGAATGGTGGCCATGACTCAGTCTCATGGTGGGTTAGGGACTTTAGAAAAAAAAATTTGTTTTCAAGATGAAGGGAGCAGCGCGTAAATTTGGGTAGAGCGCGGAGTTTATTTTAGTGTTCGTGTATTTGCTACAGGTTGTATTGAATTGAATAGTGTGAAGTTATAAATTTACACTGAAGTGCCACTGAATTAGGGATAGCAAAGCCTATGCAAATTGTGTAGCGCTGCGCATCATGTATGCGCAAGTGAGGGCGCAGTGGTAACTGCATTTATAGCGCGTACTGTGGTTGTTCTGAATTAGTTGTTGGAATTGCCAGTATGGGTAAACTGCCTGATTTAGACGCCTTCGATCGCGGACAAATCGTAGGTGCGCGACGCATGGGCCATTCAATTTCCGAAATCGTCGGACAGCTAGGATTTTCAAGGTCGACAGTGTCAAGAGTATACCAAGAATACATGGATGGTGGAAAAAAAACTAGCGATCGGGCAAACTGCAAAGGACAATTAGCCTTGACAGTGCGTGGTGAGAGACGGCTCAGGCGTATTGTACGTAGCCAGCGAAGCCAAACATTAGCTAAAATTACCACCCAGTTTAATGACGGTGCCAGTCGTACCGTCAGTAAACGGACTGTGCAACGCTCGCTTCACCGTATGGGTTTCGGGAGCCGTCGACCTACGAGAGTACCATTGCTCTATACTCGCCATCGGGCTGCACGTCTTGCCTGGGCAAGAGAGCACAGAGACTGGACTGTAGAGGACTGGAAACGAGTAGCATGGAGCGATGAGTCTCGATTCCGTCTACTTAACGCCGACGGGAGGCTGAGAATATGGCGTCAGGCTCATGAAGCCATGGATCCTGCATGCCTGTCTGGAACTGTACAAGGGCATGGTGGCTCAATCATGGTCTGGGGTGTTTTTCCGTGGCACAGTTTGGGATCTTTGATGCGTGTACCAACCTCCCTCAATGCAATTCGGTACGTAGAGTTGCTTGGTGATCACCTCCATCCGTTTATGCTGTTCTGTTATCCGCACGGTAATGGAGTTTTCCAGCAAGACAACCGTACCTCTCACAAGTCCCGGTTGCGAATTTCAAATACGTACATGGGTTTGCGGGGGACGAGGGCGGGGCTAACAGTAACGGCCAATGAGCACTTGTACTTTACTACGTATGCGTTTGAACTTTGTTTACCTTCTGTTTCACTCACACTGTGTGTAGAGTTTGTTAGTTTTAAACGACGTTTATTAGCACAAAACGATTGCGGATAATGAAAGTTTACCAATTGTCTTTAAAATTGTATCCTTCACTATTTTAAATGAAGAAAATTTTGAATGTGAAATAAGATCGAATATCAGTGATGGAGAATCATTTTCTGACTGGCTGAAAAGTTTTTCGGACAGTACGAAAACTAACTGGATATTAAGATCGTCTGTTTCCAAAGAAAATTCATTATACGACTTCTCCAGAAACTATGTCTGCCAGCATTCATCGTTTAAAAAGAATTCTAAGGTAAGAATTAATATTTGTTAGCTATTGTTGATACGTTTATTTTTTTATCTGTTTCGTATTTAATTGGCATTTAATCTATTTGCTATTTTCACGATTATCTAACAGTTACTAAAGAATTAATATTTGTTAGCTGTTGTTGATACCTTTATTTTTTTTTATATGTTTTGTATTTAATTGCCATTTAATCTATTTGCTATTTTTACAATTATCTAACAGTTACTACTACTGTTCAGAGTACCCATTAGCTATCTGAGAGAGGATCCAATAATATAATATGGTATTTTCACCACAATTATGTAACCTAATATTAAGTAGCAGTAGGTTAAACAAGTTTAAGCGAACAAAAAATCGTTTATCTCTGCTTCTTCACCCTATAACAGCTGAATGAGAATTTAATGCACAATACTATAATTAAGAAATGAATGAACATCCCAACTAAGCAAAAATAAACCAAACCATTGTAAATATGAAAATATATTATTTAAAAAGTGGCAGCTTTTTTTATTAATAAGCAAAGATAAATAATATAGGTAATAACAAGTGTAGTTTATTATTAAATTTCTAACAATTGTTTTATTAAACAAAATATAGAACATTATTATAGCATGATACATTTCATAATTTGCAGTAAAATATAAAAAATGACAAAATGCATATAACACAAGTAAATTAGGAAGAATAGAAACCACCAATATTCTTTTTCTTTTTATAAAGTTTCTATTGTATAATATATACTAATGTTATATAACGAATAATATATTCGACTTCTATAATATATGCTAATGTAATATATTTTTATGTATGTACAATATATTATATTGTAGCCTATAATGTACTTCATTTACAGAAAACGGCTGCTGTTCAAAAAAACAAAAACTGTCAAGCTTCATTGAAAATAAGGATTAAACGAAATACAAGGCATACACGATATAAAGATCCTTATGTAAAAGAGGGACTTTGTGCCATCCTGAATATAAAGTTTCAGCATTCTCATCATTTAAATGTTGCTGAAGCATGGGGCTGGTTGAAATGGAAAGATGTAACGAGGCTAAATTTCATTGAATATTTTAACAATGGTAAGTTTCTTTTTACTCAATCTTACTTTATCCATGTTGATATTTATTTCCTCAGTTATTTGTTTCTTTTTTTTAAATTTCGAGTAAGGTTAAGTATGGAAAATAATTACCTTCAAATTTTATCTATCTAATGTAAAAATTAACATAACACAATCTTATATTAAAATGCACCTAACAAAATCTTTCATATTAATACTGGTCTCCTCCGAAGAGAAGATCCCTCAGAAAGTGGTTGCTCGGGAGCAGTTCAAAATTTTTTAAAAAATAAGATATGTAAGAAATGCCTTACATAAATCCAAAAACGGAATTAGCAGAAACTCTTATAGTAATTAACTCTGTACAATACATACAATGAAAAAAATATCTATAATTTAAAACCACACTTCAGTAATGTCATTTTTACCATTTATTCGGGCTGTGATCAGTTTCTGAAAGCCCATTTGTTTTTTATTTTGCATCAATTATTAATATAACTGGCCACACTTATTATTTTAAATGAAAACAAAATTACTGAAACAGATCACGTCTCCAATAGCGAAAGAAAAAACCAACAACTGTAAAAACCCAAATACCCAGAAATCTGCGTCTATAATAATACATTTTTGTATGATTCCATATCTATAAAATAAAAGTAAACAAATTTTATTGAGGATTTCTGAAACTCTCTCATATTACTTCGTGAAATAGTAAGTAGTACGATGCAGGGTTAAAAGTTTCAAAATACATTGATTACAGGAAAATAGGAATCAAAATATACAATGGCTTTCTTAAAGCCCTTCGCTCAAAGGTTAAATAGTTAAAACCTTCATAATCTTCTTAATGCCCAAAGAGCGATAAATACTTTCTGCGGGAAATGGTATTGTGGATTGGTATTGCGGGAAATGGTGTTGATTATCTCGACCCCTCATTTTGAGAATCGACCTCCTGGAAGCAGCAACCTTAAAGCCAGTTCCAGGTCTCTTCTGACGGGAGGTCTGCAGTACAGAGTTTATACTTAACCTAGAAACAGGGAAAACCCAGAAAAAAAAGCCACTAAAGAAGTAGTGAACAAAATATTGTTATTACCTTTATTTTATATTTCTTACAAAAAGAATTTACTGATGTTAAGTTTTTGTGGGTCCTATTTTGTTCAAAATGTTAAATTTTTTTCCCCTTGGGTAGGAATATATTATATGAGTCTTGTTTTTATGTATTAGATTTAAGTCCTGCTGATGCCATCCATTATCATGAAGATGCATTATTAGCTGACGGAGCCGAGACCCTTGCTGATGCCTCTATTAATCCACCAAAGCACTGGGTGTATTACCTGCATAACATTTGGAGAAAAAATGAATATGGTGGAGCAAGCAGGGATGAAAATTTTTACAAGTGTGTAGAACAAGTTTTTTTTTTTATTATTTATTAAATTCAACCAATATTAAACAAATCATGATATTCAATATTTACTTAAAATTTATCATGATTAAAATTAAAGTTTCCTTCACAGGACCACTTCATAACAGTAAAACAAGTAATATTAAAAAAAAAATTAAAGTCAATTCCTACTTAGGTCAACAAAGAAACATTTGAGTGTGAACTAATAGTAGGAATTGATAAAAGGATTGCCTGCCAGAACCTTGCCTACTGTGCGAGATTAGGAGGGGGGGGGGGGGGAAAGAGAGAGAAGAAGTTTGTCAGGTTGGGGATTCGATCCCGCAACCTGCAGGATGAGATGAGCGTGCGCTACCGCAGTGCTACCGTTTACACAGTAAGAAGATGGAAATTGACCATTCAAGAGCAAGAGACGCTCTGGGTCTCTTCCTATTGAAAGTGCCCCATATAAAACTAAAATTAATTAATTAAATTTAATTAATGAATTAATATTTTAAAAAACTGTATTAACATCAAGTATCGTCCACTACGAGTTTAAAAAAATGTATTTGAACTTGAGTGGATGAATAAAAAGTATTTTATTAACGATTGAAATTTTGAACGAGATATATAAATATATATAGGGAGAGTGCGAACTAATAGTAGGAATTGAAAAAACAAAAAACTTTATAGTAAATTTCTTTCTCTCTAAAAAAATTTTTATTAGAGAGAAAGACCAATTTCGTGAAAGATTCATTATTCACCCTTGGATTTTTAAGAGAAGAGTTCATTATTCATACTTGAAATTTTGTGAGGATTTTATGGAGATAATTGAAAAACACGGATTAATAGAAAAAGGAAGAAATTAAATAGTTTTCTACATATTTATCTTCATTTCACTCATAATTTTCCATTTTTAATAATCTTTTCAATTAACAAATTTGTTGAGATCCTGGGCATTGACTTTTTTGTTTTATTAATATTTTAATAATGTATTAAATTTTACTTGGTTTGGAAGCTTGGTGTATCTGTATCATTCATTCAATAATCTAATTGATAACACAATACTATGGTCATAGGAACAATTTTTTCAAACAACCTTATTTAAACTTTTAAAACAAAAGGTCATATTAACTAAAAGAAGTGTTGTAAGTTACTGAGACCATTGTCCATCTCCATCTTTCTTTGTTTTTCGTATGCTTGCAATATTTGTGTTTTTCCTTTCTTCCTTAAATTTTTTATTTTAATAATATTTGCATTATGTGACCTGTGATATTGGTGTCCACTATACAGTTTGTCATTGGATACATAATATAGTTCTTTGTGTTAAAATTTAATTAGTGCAGGGTTGGAACTGCTGCGCCAATTGTACCGTATTTATATATTCATTCATTGTATTCATATTTATTTAATTAATACTTTTAATTATTTTTTCTAGCATTGCTGATAAAAGACTCACTGACTTAAAGAAAGAAGGATACATGACAATTATTAGCAGTGAAGTCTTCAAAATAATTTTAGTGAGTCCACTGATGCAAAGGGTGTTGCAAGAACTGAAAGACCCTTTATGTATTTTTGTAGATTCCAGTTCATCGATGGACCAAACATCTAGCACTGTAACTGCTCTATCTACAGAAACAAAAGCTGGTGCTGTCCCTGTTTGCATATGTCTGCACAATGGCCAGACAGAAGAGATATATCGCTCTGTGTTTTCTGCTGTGTCTGAAATATGGGCACAAATTAACTCAAATATCAAGATTGAGATGATAATGACAGACGATGACAGAGCCTTAAGAAATGCATTAAATGAAACTTGGCCTAATGTTAGACTGCTCCTTTGCCAGTTTCATGTTCTACAAGCAGTATGGCGCTGGCTCTGGAGTAGTGCTAACAACATAAAAAAAGAAGACAGAAAATTAATCATTTGCCACTTTAAGCAAGTTATGTATGCAAAAATTGACAGCGAATTAAATATTGCTAAATGTAACTTGCTTAATAGCCTAAATCTTCTCTCCTACACAAATGCTACAAAATATTTTGAAAAGTTGTTTGAAAAACAAAATGATTGGAGTTTTTGTGGCAGGAGAGATGTATTAAATCGTAAAAACAATACAAATAATTATGCTGAAGCGACCTTTAGAGTGCTAAAGGATGTAATTTTAACAAGGCTTAAAGCTTATAATTCTTTGGCTTTGCTAGATTTCTTAAGCTATGTTCTAGAAAAATATTATCAAGTCAGACTTTTAGATTTTGCATACGGGAGAGTCAAAAAACCATATTTGACTTTTCAAAAAATTTTACACAAAAGTTCTACCATCCCTAAAGAATGTATAACAAAAATTGAAGATGATTTATTTAATGTTTCCATGAAGGAGGGTGGTAGTGTTTTTGTGGTAAATAAAATTGTAGGCTCGTGCTCTTGCTATAATGGTTGCCAAGGAGCTTTTTGTATTCATCAAGCTGCTGTTGCTACACAGTTTGATTTAGAGTTTCCGAACTGCCCCTTTCTAACATCTGACGATAAATTTGTGTTTAATAAAATATCTCTTGGGGAATCAGCTGTATCTGCTGATTTTTTCAACCCAATGATGAAAGAAGTAACCAAATATGTTAATAATGAAAATGATTTAAATTGCAATAATGAAAATAATTTAAATTTTAATGTTGAAAATAATTTTACTAAAGAAAATGAATCTAATTCTAATATTGCAGTTCCTTCTTCATCTAATGCAAATCCAGCGGATAATTCCTCCTTAATTGAAAATTTTGAATTACAGATAAAAAAAATTGTAGAAATAGTTAAATCAAATCCAGAAAATGAATCCCTTATGAAAGCAGTTGGCAATGTAAGTCATAAATTGAAAAACATAAATAGCCCTGAGAATGTTACTACCTTTTTATATGGAGTGTCTTTGGGTTATCGAATGAAATTTGGCAAAAACATAAATGTTCATCCCACTGCCATTGCACGTAGAAAATCTGGAGCACGAAAGGGTTCAAAAAGAATTGCTGCTGGACGGCCTTTAAATGAAATACCTGCAGCAAAAAAACGTAAACGGTGTTTGACATTAAATATAAATGCCAATGTGCCTAATGCTAAGAGCCATGGTAAAGGACATTAATAAATTAGTTTTTATTTTGCAAAACTTCTGAATTTGCTGTAAATCAGTTTATTTTTTAATATCTAAATCTTAATTTAATAATTAATTATTTATATATCTTATTTAATTATTAATGTTTCACTGTTAATGTACGCCTGATTGAGTTTTAATAAAATATGTATTTTAACTCCATTGCAGAAATATTTGTTCATGATGTTAATTTGCAGTCTTAAATAAAAGCAATTTTTTAACTTAGTATTCTTTTTATTATAAAAATGTTTGCATATGTAAAAACACCAGCTGTTAGTTAGAAACTGATTCTTGATTTTTAAACAAGAATATTGTTACAATATGTGAAAGAATTGGGATTAGTTAGAATTTACAGCCAGGCATTGCTTTTAACATTAAAAATAATTTATAATGGGTGTTTTAATAAAAATCATCTGTTATAAATATAAAGAGATCAATGGTGCTACATTCAAACTGTGGGTGCCTATGTATATGGGGTACATTCCTCCTCTGCTACTAAATGGGCTTTCACTTTTGTAAGTTTTAATTTATTTTAACCTGAACCTCCAGACTATTATTCGATCCGCACCTGATGTTTAATGGCAAAATGGACACATCATTGAAATGACTGATTTGTTCAGGTTTTGTATTCCATATAGACAACTCTTTAGTAGCTCAAGTGCAGATAAGTCTCTGAAAATATTCCAAACTGCTTCTATAAACACTGATGGCAATGTATTTTTATGCACAAATTTCTCGTTAGTCTAATTTCTGATATTGACATAAGGAATTAGCACCTTTGGTGCAATATAGGTAACAAATATTTTCATCTCTTGAATATTTGTTGCAAAATATTACTCGTACAACTTTTCTCATATTTTGGAGATTGTCAGAATTTAATTGAACCTTTTCAAAATATATCCAAGATATTCTATTTTTTCAATAGTAATTCTTTTGTAGGGATTACTATTTATGATTGATTGATTTTAGAAATGTTACATTTGGTTCTTAATGGTTTCAAATTTCTTGTGGATGCAACATTTCAACATTGTAACATCTAATTTTAAAGATAATCAAACTTTTACACGATTTACAATAAACAACAATAGTTTTACAATAAACTTTTACATGAAAATTTTGTCTGCAGCCTAAAATTGAATAATGTTGACAGAAAGTAGCTTTAACATAAATTCGAAGTATTTATTAGATATTTAAAAGGTGCGTTCATTTATTATTTATTTTTGTTATAGAAAAATACTTAACTTTCTTTCCAATTTAAAAGCGAGCGAGAAAACAAACAAACGCTACACACAGGGTGAGTGATAAACAGAATGTAAACAAATATCGAAGTATTTATTAGATATTTAAAAGGTGCGTTAATTTATTTATTTTTATGTAGCAAAATACTTTGCTTTCTTTCCAATTTATAAGAGAGCGAGAAAACCAATAAACACTACACACAGGATGAGTGATAAACAGAATGTAAACAAATATTGAAGTATTTATTAGATACTTAAAAGGTGCGTTAATTTATTATTTATGTAGAAAAATACTTTGCTTTCTTTCCAATTTATAAGCGAGCGAGAAAACCAACAAACACTACACACAGGATGAGTGAGAAACAGAATGTAAACAATGTTCAAACGCATACGTAGTAAAGAACAAGTGCTCATTGGCCGCTACTGTTAGCCTCGCCCTCGTCCGCAGATCCATGTACGTATTTGAAATTCGCGTCCCGGTTGGCTACTGGCTGGTTGGATGAGCATTCCTCTGACTTCTCTGTCATGAATTGGCCACCTAGAAGCCCAGACTTAAATCCTATTGAGCATCTTTGGGATGTTTTGGAACAAGGTGTGAAAGGCCATCACACAGCACCAAAGAACCTTACTGAATTATGGACAGCTTTAGCCAATATTAGGCAAGCCATTCCCGTGGAACGTTTCCAGAAACTTGTTGAATCTATGCCTCGTCGTGTGGCAGCCGTTATCAAGGCCAGAGGAGGCCCAACTCGTTACTAGGTAGGTATCTCTAATTCAGTGGCACTTCAGTGTATTTTATGTTGGTATATATATATGTTGAAGTGTGTGACAATATAATTATTTTGAAGAAATTGAATTGCATTGAGAAGTGTTTTTAGCAACTGTTGGTTAAATCCGTTATTGATAGATAGGAAGCACTCATGTTGAAAAAAAATTTTTTTTTTAAATATTTTGTACATTGCATATGAATTGTGTTTGATTTATTGCTTAATTTAAGAAGTGGTTTAGATGAAATAAGAAAATTTGATACTGATTGAAGTGTTTTTATTGATGTATGATTTAAAGTAATTGATTTGATTTAAGACGAAGATTTAGAAATTGTTTGAATTGTTTAGAACTAGTTTGTGACATAAAAGCTTATATTGAATTTAGTAGATAGATAGTAGTGTGGTATTTTGAAATAATTATTTGAATTGAGGAATGTTTTATGAAAAGTTTTGATTAGTTGAAAGTGTTTGATTTTATTGAAATCAGTAGATAAATATTTGAGGGATATTTCGAAAAATATCCCTCAAAAGAACTCCATGAAAGTGTTTTGAGTGAATAGGAAGAGAACTGATAATTGTATGATAATTTGAGAAAATTATTGAATTAAGTACAAGTATTTGATTATTTGAATAGTAATTAGTAAGATTTGTGCATGATATAATTTCTGGAAAGTAAGAGTGTGCAAGTATATATTATATTTGAATTGTGTTTTTAAATATAAATTTAAAATTATGATAGAGATATATATTGATTGTGCATATATGTATTTTGGGGGAAATCAGTGGTTTGAGAATTTAGATAGTTATGTCAATAATTATTAGATGTTTGGAAAAGTAGCAGTAGGGGATTTAAGATAAGAAGAGTTGGCTAAAATGGCCATAAATACGGGATCAATATCGATAGACTCGTTACTCCCAACTTTTAGTGGAGAAAAGGAGGATGTTTTTGAGAAATTTTTTAGAAAATTTAATCAGACAGCGAGTGAGTTGAAGTGGTCTGAGATCGCTAAGGGACTATGGTTCTACTTTCGATTAACGGGCAAGGCGAAAAGAATCTGGGATTTATTAGAAGAGAATGGAGATTATGAGGAGACGTGTTTTGTAGTAATTTTAAAAATTGTGGAGTTTTATGGTATAAAGATGGATAGTGCGGAATCGCAGGTGATAGAGAGAGTTACGATTGAAGATGAGGAGCAGCGAAATAAAAAGAAATTAAATATTGAAGTGGAGAGTGATAAACTAAATATTGAAGTAGAGAGTGATAAACTAAATATTGATGTGGAGAATGATAAACTAAAAGTTGATGGGGAGAGTTATAAACTAAATATTGAAGTGGAGAGTGATAAACTAAATATTGATGTGGAGAGTGATAAACTAAATATTGAGGCGGAAAATCAAGATAGTGCAAAATCGTATGGTGTAGAGAGGGTCTCGAAGGGAGAAAAGGAGCAGCTAGATGAAATTTCAAACCCCATAGATATAGTCAAGGAAAATAATGATAAAGTAATAAAAAGGACAGAGAGAGAAATAAAATTTGAAGAAAATAAATTAAATATTGAGGCGGAAAATCAAAAGGACAAAAATTCAGAGACAAATCAGAGGACTGAAAGAGTGGAGAAATTTAAAGGGGAAATAAATGAAAAAAAATTGAAAATGATAGCACAGGATAATGTGAAAATAAGTAGAGTTTGTGAAACGGAAATCAATGAACGGGAAACAAATATTGGGAAATCAGATGAAGCAATGGATAGTAAGAAAGACGAAATTAATGCGGCAGGAAAAGTTAATGAAGTGAAAATAAATGAAACGGGTACGATGTCCAGGTCTCTAGAAGTTGAGGTAGAAATGGGCAAAGAGTGTGATAATCATTTAGTAACTGATAGAAATAATACCACAACAGAGAGTGTGAACGAGGTTGGAAGGGACGAACGAAATAATTTAATCATGGAAAATGGGAGACAGACAAATGTAAATAAGGATAAAGTTGAGGAAATTTGGAAAATGAATGTAAAAATACTCAGAGAGAAAAGTTTTCACACAGAGAGTTGTGTACAGAACGGGATGCAGAGAAAAATTAAGAGGATAAAAATGAGTCAGAAAAAGAGAAGAATTGAGAAGGTTCATAGAAATGAAAGTATAGGTAATAGAAAGTTAAAGAAGGGCAGTACGCGAAATTTAAAAAGAAAGACGGGTACACTTTTGATTGTAACGACGAATAAGTTTAAAACGAGGGGATATACTGCTAAGTTTAGATGTAGAGTTAAATGGAAAATGAAAAGGCCACGATTAAGAAATTAGTTTGTTTTTTGTTTGTAGAAAAGCTCTTCAAAGCCCAATAAAAACGACTTTAGACAGAAGAAAATAGCTAGATGAGAGATGTTTTGAAAATAAATGAATAAATAGATAAATAAATTCACGATAAGTATTTAAAAAATTTAATGGGTGTGTTGGAAAATATTGCTAGAATGTGAAGTAGGTTAAAAAATGAACGATTGTGGTATACTAAAAACGTGAGTTCCGAATGTAGAGCTGTGTTTACCTTAAGCGGGGAGGTCCTTTTTGTTAAAAGGGTACCATTTTCTTGGATGGAGTAGGGTGAGTGTGTCCCCTTTTTCTCCCCCCCCCCCCTTTACACTAGAGATGGAAGGAAAACTTGGTTTCGGCGGCTACGTGTGAAAGAAAGGAGGCTATTGTTAGACTGATGTAAAAGTTTGCGGTTTTGGAGGAATCGTTGCCTTGTTTGGTTAAGTGAAAAATAAATAAATAAAATGACACACGAAAATTAAGTTTTCGGACACTATGATAAAATGACATGAAAATGTCAAAATGAAATAATGAGTAGATATTTTAGATGGTGTTTGAAGAAATGAATAAATATGAACGTAGGTTGAAGGAAAATTTATATTGAAAATGAAAAGTTTTTTGTTGGTATACAGTGCTGTGGAAGTAAAGTTTGATTTCATGTAAAAAAAATTTGGTTGTAAGTGGCAAATACAACGAAAATTGAATTATGTAAATGGTTAGAGATATAAATTTGGAACAACTGTGAGAAATTAATATGAGGTGAAGTTTTAATTTGTGATAATGATAAATTTAGATAAGAATTTTGTGTATTTGACTTAGTTATGGATCTGAACTTTTCAAAACATGTTATGAATGCTCATTATTTTATGTCGACAATTAAGGAAAGAAAAAGAACTGTCAACGACACGACTAATGAAGGACATTCACCAGTGAAAGTTACCTTTTGTGTTTTCGATATGAACATTTGATTGCAGTGAATGAACTTTTATTTCAGGACGATTCAGATGAAAACATCTGGTGTTTTGATCAGAAGTTATACACAGGTATAGGTTGCACAAGAAGAGAGGATATATGTTTTGCCAGTGTTTTTGTGTAGTATTATTATTATAACATTTATGTACTGAAATTTGATTTGAACAAGGACCTTAAAAAGATTTAAGGTAAGAGGTTTTATATTGATGTATTTTTTTAATGTTATGAATTATGTGCATTATATTTAATATATATTGTACGCTTTTCGAGGAAGGGAGCGTAAATAGTATGTTTTTCGTGATAAGATGTTGCTAGAGTTTTTTGTTTGAGGAGAAAGATAGTTGGAGTTCTTTGTTAAAATCTTAGAGAAAGTAGTGTTGTAGAGAAAGTAAGTTGTGAATTTGAGAGAGGTAGATTTTTGGTTAGTGGCCTCAGAGGAGTGAAATGAAGAGATGTTTTGTGAGAGAGGTTTGGATTTATAGTGTGTTGTTTGAGTTTTTCGGGGAAGGGAGCGTATGTAATGAAGCGCTTTCAAAAAAAATTAAAATTCATTTTTTAAGAGAAAATAAAACTTTGAAAGCTTTGATTCATTACATTTTGTGTTAAAAAGTCGGAGAGTCGGAGTCCAGGAGGCCTTCCCCTGGGTCGGCGGAAAAATAACCTACCCCTGTTTGATTGCCCCAAGAGTCCGGTGGAATATTCCCGGAGCAAAAATAAAATAAAGGGGGTTTGATGCGACTGAGCTCGGTAGATCCTTCCCGAGAAAGAAAGCACGTGTGGAGAGACGAGTGATAGCTGATCCCGAATCCGAAATAAAGAGAGGGATAGCAGAGAAGATTGCCTCCAGTCCGCCTACAGTGAAAGATAACTCCAGCATGGAAGAGTCACCCATCAAACTAAAGAGAACCTGCAGAGTGCAAACGGACGTCACGGAAAGAGTCCCCTAGAGTTATCACAGAACCCGAAAATCGCTCTCAGCTGAAAGACGTGAGTGTTTTTATTTGATTTTGTTTAGTTCAGATCCCGCGTTTGCCTATTGATAGTTGGTGCGAGTTTTACGTATTTAAAAATATCGTGTATTTAATTTGGATAGGAGTTTTTTTTAGAATTTTGGGTAGTTTGTATTTACGCTCCCTGAATCAGAAGTTAAACTAAATCGAACCCTGTTGATAGTGAACAGAGCAGCTATGATGTTAATTTAAATTTGATGAGATGAGATGTAAATATTAGGACTATGTAAATAAATAAGTTTTTTGTTTTAAATCTTGTTTCAGTAATTATTTATCTGCTGGGTGTTTTTAATATGGAGCGAGATTGATGTAGCAGATCCAACTGGTTTAAAAATTTGTTCGTTAATTGCTAATTGCATCCAGAGCCTTGGGTAACAAAACTAAAATAATTATAACACAACGCACCCAAATACCCCTTGTTAGATAATCTTTGTACTACCACCAAATAATCATGCCCTATAATTAAAATGGACGATCAATACGACACTTAGTTAATATTGTATTGTTAGTTTGTTTTTACTTTGTATTTTATTTTAAAATTAGGCTCAGCTGACTGACACACACACACTAAAAATAAATAAATAAATAAATAAACAGAAGTAGGCATTCTACAAAGTGATACATTTTCAGTGTCCCTGAAAACATCTCCATAATGTTTGTCTGTCTGCAGATGGTTAGAAGTTCAGTTATATATACGAAATAATAATAATCATAATTGTTATGGAATTTTTCTTTAACCTCACATCCTCATTACTTCTTAGATTTTTATGGCGTTGTTTGCACCCGAGCTAGAAGCTTTGCCACACCAAGGAATTGCCCCCTTTCAAATATTTCTTTGAATTATACGAAACGCTTTCATTGTTCAACCTTCAGGTGCTTCTTCTAATTGTTAACGTCCTCACGGGATTCTATAATGTAAAAAAAATCCCAGAAACCAGACAAAATAAGCACATTTAGAAAATCTCTCAGCTCTTATAGATACTTTTTTATTTTATTTTTTATTTTGCTCTTTCAAAAATCGGTCAAAAGTGTGGCCGGTGAATGAGAAAAAAAATTATTAATGTAGAATTTTGTCTGTTGTTGTGATGACAGCTAAAAAGCTCTTACCCACTTTTCACAAAAATAGTATACCGACGTGACTATAATAATCAATGTTGATAAGCTTTCAATGGGGGTATTAAATTTGTTTCTATGAGAATTTATACTAATTGAAGCAAAAGAATGATACCCCCAAAGGGGAAATTCAGTTAAAATTCGAATGAAAGTAACTCATATGCCTTAAAATATTTCATTTGAACCGTCATTTGTTGCAAATTTATCATAAAATTTCCATTTAAATTTTACATTGGTATTGTAAAAATACATGTTGTAAATTGAAATTATATAGTATATTGTATTTGTTTTTGGCGTACTAGTAGCGCCACCTGGTTGCTTCGCGGTTCGCGCGAAGTGTGTGTATAGTCAGTTGGTGTTGGACTCTTGAAACGAATAAATGCCTAACGCTTGAAATCTTGGTTAATATTTCTTGAACTCTTGGATATATATTTCTTCTTGGTGATTTTCTTCATGGTGCCGAACCCCGCGACCTGGATTTGGGGTACCTTTAGATATATTGAAACTTCAAGGTAAGGTATTTAGACTTTTGAAATTTAGCGATTTCATTTCGGAATCATCTTGAAATGGAAAAAGTTGATAAACTGAAAAGCAAACGTTCCACAATTAGGTCTGGAACAACTAAATTAATATCGAAAATAGAATCATATTTACAAGCTGACATAGATGAAAGAATAACTGATATTTTATCAGAAAGTCTTGAACAATTAAATGGAAAAGAAATTTCCTTAAAAGAATTGGATTCAGAAATCGAAAATGAAATTGATGATCCTTTAGAGTTTGAAAAAGAAACAAAACTTTGCGAAGAGTATTTAGAAAAAATAATTAGTATCAAATTTAAAATTAAAAATCGGCTTAAAAAACGTGAAGCTGCCGAACTTTCTAAAGATGCTTCCGTATCTGAAAACACTTCTGTTCTTGAAAATTCTTCTGTTGGTAAAATCAAAAGTAATGCACCGGCAATTAAACTGCCTAAGCTTCAAATAAAACCTTTTAATGGTGAATTAAGTGAATTTCTTGAATTTTTTAATTCATTCAAGGCAGCTATTGACTCGAATGAGTCACTAACGAAAATAGAAAAATTTGTCTATTTGAGATCGCTTTTAACGGGACCTGCATATAACACAGTAGCCGGATTTACGCTAACAGAAGAAACTTATGTTGCCTGTATTAATTTATTAGAAGATCGATTTGGAAAGCCTAGCGATATCATATCATGTAATTTAAACAAAATACTGAATATCGAAAGTGTTAAACATTCTTCTAATGTTAAAAGTTTAAGAAAACTGTATGATGAACTTGAAATTTGTATAAGACATTTAGATTCTTGCGGCGCAGGTTCAGCTTCGTACGGAAATCACTTGAGTCCGATATTATTAACCCGGCAGAAGTCGCGCACCCAACACTGACATTCGAGATCGCGCGGGGTGACTGAGTCACCCCAATCAGTTTTATTAAAATATGTGCTATAAATTTAAAAAAAACACTTGATTATACACAATAATTGCAATATATCATTAATAAACTATACTTCTTTACTTAAGGAAACTTTTTTTCTATTTAAAGTACAATTCTATTCAAAAGAATTACATACCTTTTATCAGAGATCGGGAATTTACATACACTTCTGGCAAACATAGGAAGAATGAATTTTACATGTAAAATTATCACATTTTTTGAAAGAAATTGTAGTTTTATTGTCCTTGGACCTTGGACATATAGCACATCGGCCTTTATCGGGTTTTGGTTTTTTTGATGGGCGTTCCTCTGATCCACCAGAGGTGGCTTCATTGATGTTTTCACGAAGCACTTTAGGAAGCATTGGCATATTCTTTCTCATCTCTATGAGTGGCTGTATAAGAGATAATGCCAACATTTTTAGGAATTTTCTCCTATTTCTATATTGTAAGGGAGGGGTCTTTGTCGACATTAAGGTAACTCGGGCATTTAGTGCAGCGACGTTCAACACGCAATAAAAAATGACCATCGCCCATCTGTTGGTTTTTCGAGCTGTCGAATATAATGATGACATTTCATCAACTTTGTCTACACCCCCCTTTGTTGCATTATAAAATTTAATTATTTCTGGTTTCTTCTTATCATCACTTTCATCAATGGCGTCATCGCGATGCATAGTAGATAACAAAACTACACATTTTGATTTCTTAGGCACATATGATACTAGTGTTGTGTTCTTTTGAAATCCAAATATAGAAGAATAAACTTTCCTAGTTTTTGTTTCGACGAACTCGATGGGAATTTCAGCCTTGTTTCTCTTCAGGGTTCCTACAATTGTTAGCTTCTTTGATATAAGTTGTTTCGCTAGAGGATAACTCGTATACTAATTATCCATTGTTATGTTTCTGCCTGATCCAAACAAAGGAGTGCACAGGCGTTTAGTAATTTCAAATTGCGAATTTTCATTTCTGAAGGGACCTTCCGGCTGTTGTCCTGCTTATATCTCCATACTATAGCTGTAAAAAGTCCTAGAATCTACTAAGGCAAAGATTTTGATTCCATACTTCGCTGGTTTGTTTGGTATATATTGACGAAAAGAACACCGCCCTCGAAACTTCTCTAATTTTTCGTCGATTGTAACATATTCACCAATACTATATGTCTTTTGACAATTTTCATTGAAATCGGCAAAAAAATCTCTCACAGCCGCCAGTTTGTCCACTTTTTTCCGAGCTTCACGATCGGTCACATTGTCTAACCGCAGGCATCTGAGAAGAAAAATAAATCTTCTGTATGACATTGTGTTCCTTAAAATTTCAATGCCTGATCCATCAGTAGACCACAAATCTTGTGCATTTGTATGCGATGATTTATGCAAGCCGCACAGATATAAAAGTCCAAAAAGGGCTCTGATTTCCACCTCATTTGTCCTCTTGGCATCCCGATCTCTGGTGTAATTTACCGATATCTTTTCAATATAAATATTTGTCCACTCTACTATGGATCATATGATTTTAGTACTAAAAAACAATTCCCAACTTTCTAGAGGATCTGTTATATTGAGTGCAATTTCTTTTACTCCTGGTAAATGAGTTATTATATTTTGAGAACACGTTTTCACTTTTTGATTTGGTTTTTCTTTCTGCCAAACTGTTTTATTTTTGCTGACAAAAATGCTTTCTTCTAAATCAGTATTTTCGTCGTCTTCATCATTCTGCTCAAATTCACTTTCGCTGTCATGAGAACTGTATATTTCTTCATCAGGTTCATTTTCGCTACCTTGATCAATTTCTTCTTCAGAAGACTCAACTTCATCCAACAGAGTTCTCAAACGTTCCATCTCTTTTTCATATTCCGTAAATTTACGTTTGTACGCCATTATCTATCAAATAACCGAGCAGAAAACAACTAAAACACTCCAGAGCACGAAGCTAAAATGCTTATAGTGAAAAATTTCGAAGTAATAACGGTCGCACGGGGAGACTGAGTCACCCCGTTAGAACACGGATTCCAAGAAACGATTGCTTCTCACAGAGAAAGGAATTGCACGTGCAAAATAACAATACCCATTACAAGGGGAGGGTTAGACAGGAGGATACTAAAAGGGTGATTGATTATCAATAGAAAGTTCCCTTCAGGTTTGTTGATTTTCTACGCGTGGGGGGACTCTGTGCCCCGCGCGACCTCTCCGGGGTTAAAGTTACTACCCCATGATTTAGTTCTTGATTATCATAGAAAACGTGATCCTGAAAATAATAATGAAATAACAGAGTTGGTAAAATTTATAAAGAAAGAAATTAAATGTAGAGAAGCCGCTCTACGGCATACAGGATTTCATAATACTAAAATCTTAAGTAATAATAACAATGATTGTTATTATTCAAGTCATAAGTCAAGTAACTATCGTGTGAAAAATAGTATTCCGTCAGCGGCAGCCTTGACTACTTTTTCTAAAACGTATTGCATTTTTTGTAAATCTACTGAACATAATTCTAAAAATTGTCAGTCTGAATCTGATGAAAGAAAGCGTTTTAAATTGAGAAAAGAAGAGAGGTGTTATCGGTGTTTTGGAAGGCACCTTTCTTCTCAATGCAGGGTTAAATTGGAACAGTGTCAAAATTGCAATTCAAATGCTCATAATGTGTTATTTTGTACGAAATCGAAAAATCCAGAAAACTTGTTGAGAAACATTAAATATGAGCGTCCGATTAATAATGATAATTCTCCACTTGAAAACGAAACTGTAGTAGCTTCATTGTGTGAAAAGAAAGTTAAACAAGATTTAAATAGTACTCTCTTACAAACTTGTACTGTTGAAGCTTCCGCTAATGGCAAATCAAAAATTATTCGATTACTTTGTGATTCTGGTTCAGAAAAAACATTCTTAGATAGAAACATTGCAGATGTCCTTCACTTACAGCCGATTAGAAAAGAGAGGTTATTAATTTATTCCTTCGGTCAGCGAAATGCTTGGGAAAAAGAGTTTGAAGTTGTGTTGTTAAAGTTATCCAGTCTCATAGATCCCAAACAAAACATAGAACTTGAAGCCCTAGTTACAGATAATATTACCGGCGCCACATTGCCGTGCTATAATTCACAGGACCCGGATGTAAACAAATTTATTTCTCATGGTAGATGGTTACTAGCCGATAGCTGTTGACAGTTGCCAATACAGCTCTTGTTAGGAGGAAACTTTTTGTGGCAAATATTCGTGGGGGAGACTCCGAAAATAAATCTTAGCTTATTTATTTCCCAAACAATATTCGGCTGCACTCTTCAGGGTCAAGCCCATTTACGGAGGCCTGCGTCTGTAGCTTGTAACAGAGTGGCTGTGATGAATGTCTCTCACGACCTGAAAAACTTTTGGGATTTAGAATCTCTGGGAATTTTTGAAACAAATGAGAGCTCTGACGAATGCCGCGTTTTGCAGGATTTTCAAAATAGCTTAAAGTTTACTGAAGGGCATTATGAAGCACCATTGTTGTGGAATGAATCAAAAGAAGAATTAGAAAACAATTTTGTGGTCGCAAAAAGGAGATTTTATAACCTAGCAAATAAATTTAATCAAGATAGGCAATTATTTGATAATTACAACTCAGTTATAAAGGAACAATTAAATACAGGAATAATTGAAAAATGTGAGGATTTAGCTCTAGATGATTCATATTATATGCCTCATAGACCCGTGATAAAAACTGATCGGGATACTACAAAATTACGTATTGTTTACGATGCTTTTTCAAAATTAAATGGCCCATCTTTGAATGATTGTTTGTTGCCAGGACCAAACTTGAATCCTAACATTTTGGATATTATATTAAAATTTCGTGAAAACAAAATAGCTTTCTCTGCGGACATTCAAGGTGCATTTTTGCAAATAAAGGTAAAGAACGAAGACCAGAATTTCTTACGCTTTTTACATTTTGACGACTGTGACACTGAGAAAAATATTGTACCCTACAAAATGAATAGAGTGACATCCGGAGTCACTTGTAGTCCCTTTATATTGGCCGCTACGATCAATCACCATATTAAACAATATAAAGAAGGAAAGGAAAGTGCGTTGTGATGTTGGATACACCATTGTATGTTGATGACTTGTTTTATGGAGCTGAAAGTGTGTCGAAAGCATTTAGTTTGTCCTCGGATGCTGTGTTTATTTTAGGTGATGCTGGATTTAATTTGAGAAAACTGAATACTAACTCAAAAGAGTTGAAAAAATTATGGGTTGAAAATGGACTTTGTGATGTTAGTAATGATAGAGAAAATAAGAGTTTTAAGGTGTTAGGTTTGGTATGGAATGTGGTCGAGGATAAATTTGAGTTAGAGGTAGCTAGTTTATTGGACGGTTTAGAAGACTTAAGTGCGTGTAAGAGATCAGTGTTGCATACAGTGGCCAAAATATTCGATCCTGCGGGTTTTGTTTCTCCATTCGTGTTAAGAGTTAAGCATCTTATGCAGGAAATTTGGGAAAGAGGATTAAACTGGGACGATGATTTGCCGGAAGATATGATAGTGAAGTGGAAGGATTGGTGTTCGGAGATACGTCTATTGAAGGAGTTAAGAATTGATAGATATTATTTTTCGGGTTGTATGTATGGAATGAGTTCCAATGCGCAGCTACATGTGTTTTGTGATGCGTCTCCTGTAGCGTACGGTGCGATTGCTTATTTTCGATTCGAGAATGATAGTGGTGAGATATTGACCTCATTTATCATGTCTAAATGTAGAGTTAGTACTTTGAAAAAGTTAACGTTGCCTAGACTTGAACTCATGGGAGCTTTAATTGCTTCGCGGATTGTTAGTTATTTGAAGAATATTTTCTCGTTTCAGACTATATTTCTTTGGACTGATTCAAAAATAGTTTTGAGCTGGATAAAAGGGTCTGCTAAGAAATGGAAACCCTTTGTTTGTAATAGGGTAATGGAAATTCAACAGTTTACGAATCCTATAGATTGGAGACATTGTGAGGGTAAGAGTAATCCTGCTGATCTTTTAACTAGAGGTTGTAGTGTTAGAGACTTACAGAGATCTTTGAAATGGTGGCATGGTCCTGAATACTTGTCATTGCCTGAAGATAAGTGGCCTAGAAGTGATTGTGATGTTATTAAAAAAGAAGTGAATAATGTTGCAGAAGAACAAAAATCAAAATCTGAACTAAGTCTTCATTGTGCTATCGAATACATCACTAAAGTGGAACTTATCTTGGATTTGGAAAAGTACAATTCTATTAAAAAAGTTTGTCGTATAACAGCATGGGTAGAAAGATTTATTTCTAACGCTAAAAATAAGAAGGAAGATCGAAAGTTTGATGAGTTATCAGCAGAAGAATTGGAAGAAGCAGAGAAAATGTGGATTCGACAAATCCAAAGGAAATATTATTTTAAAGAAACTCAAATGTCTTAAAGAAGGAAAACAAGTCCCTAGGGAATCGAGAATTCTTGACTTGAAACCTATGCTTTCTGATGATGATCTGATAGTAGTAAAAGGACGATTGCAAAAGTCTAATCTGGAGTTTTATACTAAACATCCTATAATAATCCCTTCCAAGGACAGGTTTGCTGAACTATTGATTTGGGACGCTCATGAAAAAGTTTTCCACACCGGAGTGTGGAATACTATCGTACAGTTACGAGAAAAATTTTGGCTGACGAAAGGTAGACAAGCCATAAAAAATCAACTTAAAAAATGTATTGTTTAAAAGACTTAACTCAGTTCCTGGAACACAGATTACTGCCCCTCTTCCTGCTAATCGCATCGAACAAGGACCACCTTTCTCTGTGGTTGGAATAGATTTCGGTGGTCCCTTATATGTCAGAGACAGTCCTGATAAACAGTACATTTTACTTTTTACTTGTGCGGTTACGATATCTGTGCATTTGGAATTAGTTAGAAACTTAACAACAGAAACTTTTCTGTTAGCTTTTCGGCGATTTGTCGCACGACGTGGACTGTGTTCTACAGTATACTCCGACAATGCACGTGCCTTTAAGCGAGCTGAACCCGAGCTGAAATATTGGTGGTCAACAATCAGTGATCCTAAGGTGAAAGACTTCTATTCTACACATGGAATTACGTGGAACTATATTGTTGAAAAGGCGTCGTGGTGGGGTGGATTTTACGAGAGACTGATCCGTTCTGTAAAAGTTGCCTTAAGAAAAACTCTTGGAAAATCATCGTTGACACAAGAGCAGCTGGAGACTGTCATTACGGAAATTGAAGGTGTATTAAACTCCAGACCACTCACTTATGTTTACACCACTAGTGACAAGCCGATTCCTTTAACGCCGGCTCATTTTCTTTTAGGTAGAAGAGTTACGAATCTACCAGCAGTAAAATTATACTGTGAAGGTCAGTTCTCTACCAGGAAATTATTAGTTAAAACATTTAATTATAGAGAAAGGTTAACGCAATCATTTTGGAATAGGTGGAAAAAAATTATTTAGTGAATTTAAGATCTACACATTTGGTATGTAAAAATAAGATTCGCGAATTTAAAATCAACGATATTGTTTTGATTCATCAAGAGCATTTGCCCAGAAACTTTTGGAAACTGGGAAGGATTGTTGATGTATTTCCTGGTAGAGATGGCAAAATAAGATCTTGTAGCATTAAAACAGAAACAGGTGTAGTAAAACGACCTGTACAATTATTATATAATCTTGAGTTAAACGATTAAAATTAAACTGTATATATGTACATATTTTAAACTAAATTGAATACTGTATATAATGTAAATATTTTCTTCATACATTTATGTTTAAATGAAAATAGAAAAATTTGAGCGTTATGCTTTTATTTAAGGACTGTGTTGACTGTTGGAGGTATGTTTAAATTGAAATTTCTCTTTGTATTAATTCATTATAATTTTCTAGATGATATAATTTGAAGTTACTTGGTTAATTGTGTTTTGTGTATTTTCTTATATTTTATAATTGAATTACTTGATTTCAGGTTTAAAATGATTATGTGATTACTTGATATATATGATTATTTGATATCCCTGATTTATGCATGTAAAACTGTTTTAAAATGTTTCATGAACCTCCTGTTTATCGGGGGGCAAGATGTTGCAAATTGAAATTATATAGTACAGTAGACGCTCGTTAATTCGAACTTGGTTAATTCGAACTTTTGGTTAATTCGAACTAATCCAAAGGCCCCAAAAAACTTGTATTGGAGTTAATGTTAAAAAAATCTCATTAATTCGAACTAAATTTTTATCAATTCGGTTAATTCGAACTAAAAATTTGACAAAAAATTTTCTTTTTCCTCAATTAACGGAGAAAATACACGCTGTATTTATTATTTTGTGTGTCAAAATCACCTGTATTTTTTTTCTATGTAAAGAGGCACATGCCCGCATTCCTAGACTATTGCATTTCCGCTAAACGTTAGTGGCTATTGTCCTTATCAGTGCTTAACGGACAAAGCGATTTTTCCGTTATTTGTATCGATTTTCTAAGAATTTCAGAAAAACCAGTCTTTACTACAGATTTTAGGGAGCTGCGTCAGTTATGCCTGCAGTGCAGACAAGTTAATGTGATCTAGTTTTTATTCCTCAGTGTGTGATGTGAAAGTGTAAAAATTCAGGATGTCTACGCGTGGAAAGTACAAAACCCTAATTTTGGAGACAAAGGTAAAAAAAAGAGAGTAGAGGATGGCTAATGTAAAACAAAGTTAGCAGCTGACTATGGAATTAAAAAAGTATATCGAATGGGTATTGAAGATTTTAAATGCAGTGATAGATGGCTTTCTCGATTTAAGTCAAGGCGCAATATTTCTTATCAAACTGTATATGGCCAAAGCTCTGATGTAAACGAAGACGTATGCACTAATTTCGGTAGGAAACTGCCAGGGCTTTTCTCTACTTACCTGCCGAAAGATATTTTTAATGCGGCCATAATGGACAAAGCCATAATGGACTCTATTAAAACTCTGAAAGCATTCATTCAGATGGAACCTTCCTCTGAAAATGAATTGAAATGTTTACTTCAAATCGAGAATTTGGCTGAACAATGTAGGCATCATAAACAAAACCAAACATCCACTTTACAGTTTTTCCCCCAAAGTGTAATTTTTAATTAAAGTTTACTTTCTACTGCATATCTTCTGCTTCATTTTATGATTAAGGCAAGTCTGTATTGCCTTTTTAATATGTTAATTTTAGATAACATAGTATAATATATTTTCTGGAGTTATACATACTAGGATATTTTTCTTCTTCAGTGATACACATTTAAAGTTATATATTTTCTTTTAACATCGGATAATTCGAACTTCGGATAATTCGAACTTTTTTCCGAGAACCTTTGAGTTCGAATTAAGGGGATACCTCACCAAGGGGGAACCTTTTTTGCAGTGAAAACATACTCCAGTTTTCTCAGGAGAGGGCGGTTACCCTCCACGAGCATTCTTCCAATCAGAAGACATCCCTGACCACGGGCGAACGTGATGGATGTTTGTACCATGTCAACACATGCTAGAGTGGGAAAGAACTGTTGTAAGAATTTGAGAATAGGGGTAGTTGGAAAACTACAGGGGGTAGAGATAATTAGAACGCAACATAGACGAGTCGTGGATTGCAGTCGTATGAGTTCTTTCAACTTTCAAAGCAAGATTACTACTGTTAGTTTTGAAAAAGAGCTAAGTACGGCAGCTCTCATCTCATAATAGGTTGTAAAATTTCTGGAATTATTCGCACAGATTTTTTTTTCTCCCAAGAACTTTTCTTTCGATATTTAAAGGTTAAGTGATTGCTATGTTTTCACAACACAAATTTAAAATGTTTACGGATAATTGCCCAATAATAACGAAAATATTATACCACTAAGCTTATTTTAATGTATTTGAATTCTACAGATAAACAAAATATATTTTAAGGAAAATTACATTTAAAAACACATGAAGAAGATAGCTGAAAATCTTTCGGTTTTTAAATTAACTAAACACACACACACGCATGCATGCATACATACATATAGCCGTGACACAATAGGTCAACGGTCTGTAGCAAATCTTGAAGGAAAACTTGAAGGAATTTTATCCTGAAGTAGGCAAGAGAGTCTCAAAGAGTGTTTGTCTTTTTATAAATTTTACGATGCGTACACTGCTACTGCACACTACTATTTTCCAGAATCAACCGCTTGTATTCGTTGCGAATTCGGGGCGAATAATGTTGGAGCGGTACCACTGGCCGCCTTAGAGGAGTTTCACCGTACACACACACACACACACACACACACATATATATATATATATATATATATATATATATATATATATATATATATATATATATATATATGAGCTGTTATTTTTGAAAGAGGTATAAGTCCACTTTGAAAAAAAAGTGGGTTAACGGTAATTTTAGTAAGATATAGACACCTTCTCTTCATATTTATAATCATACATTCAATAGAATACAATTTTTCATAAAGTAAACAAAATAATTTTGGCTA
>OU015494.1:53705053-53747553 GCA_907164885.2 Dolomedes plantarius | reverse complement strand
GATAGAAATCCATACAATATTTTATTAGAAATGGAACTGACTAAACATCCTTATAGTTTATTGTAAATATACAAACGGTGGTTGAGAACGTCAATCATAGTCTCTGTGAAAGGGCAAAATTGGGACAGTTACATAATCTTAAACTGAAGAAATAATTATCATGTTAATTTTTAATATGCATGTGTAATTCATAATAATTTATGATATTTTAAAGACTACTACTTTGAGAAATACTTTAAGCATAAAATTAAGAATTTAAACTATGTGATAATCGACCATATACAGAATATACCTACTCGAAGATAAAATTTGTTCCTTTCAAAATTTCAAGTGTGCTTAGAGAAATTTTATGCTTTTTACCTCCAGTGATTAGTCTTGCAGCCTTAACAGAAAAATAGAAACGGAAAATTAATGAGCCAAAATCGTAACTGAACGACAAAAGGCATTTTTGGTTTTCAAAATATCAATAGTACTAAAATTTAAGGTACTGATTAAATTTTAACATGAAAAGTATTTCAGGAATATTCAGTGCTTTTCACATTGCCAATGCATCGTTGAATGAATGGATTTTGCAGTGGTACTAACGCAAACCAAATCCCTAATTTCCTTCACTTTTATTGTTTAAAATATAACAGAAGCAAAAGTAAGTTGGATAGATCAATACAGAACCTAACAAAACTGATTATGAGTGCTTAAAAGAATTGAATAAAAATAATTTTAATCGATTCGAGTAGTTTCGATTATTCCCTCAGAGTTCCACGTCTTATTTTTATTGTATAGTTACTGCGAAATATTATAAACTAGTAAAAAGGAAAAATACAGAAACTTCTGTCACTCACCTTTGCGTGATGATAAATTACCGTAAACAATGGTTTAAACAAAACTTGCTTCAGAAATAATGGGAGTATTTTATGGCAGGATAAGCATTCTTTAAACCTGCAGAGTTGTTAAATGATTTCCGAAAATTTATTCGAAGAGTAGAAAACGTGTAAGTTGTAGTCGATGCAACCCTCATTAACTGAAAGTTGTTTGGAGGAAACGAGCGATATCTCTTCATCAAGAAATTTAATTACCTGTGTATTAATTTCTCAGAATAACCTAATATCTTTTGCTGAAATTAGTTCACAACTCTGTAGTGTAATTAAGTTGTTGAGCGATCTTCCCAGCGGATCAGAAAATACTCTGCCGTTACGAATTGAATTGATTGCATAAAACTGAATGAATAACATTGTGGCATTCTGTTGCGACGTATTTAAATATAGGATTTTTCAAACTAAACGTGAGATTTAATTGAATTTCAGCCAGAGTTAGATTTATTCATTTCTCGCTGTTCGTTGAATCAATTTCTCATGTAAAATGTCGTAGTATTTATTTTAATTCTCTGACGCAAAATGTAAACATGTTTTTCGGGAGGCAAGTGATTTATGGAAGATCTTTTTTAAGCTGAAGAATAAATATCTATGACTTTGAGCTGCAGTTAAACATAGTGTCGTCAAATAAATGTCAGATATTCCGCTATAAAAAATCTGTCAAATATATACATACATACACACACACACACACACACATATATATATACAGAGGCTGTTCGCACATTTTTTAGACGATTTTGGTAAGCGGTAATAAAAAATCATTTGCTGCAAAAGAAATAATTGCAATTGTACTATGTTTTTAAAAGTCAAAATCATCGTCTACGTCTTGAAAGTTTTGTTTTTATTCAAAATGGCGTTTATAACAAAGCAGTGGTTCGAAGGCTAAATTTATGCTCTTTCCGAAGAGAAATATGCATACTCCGTTATCCAAAAACGATGTGAGAGTCATGGTTTTGCGATATCTAAAGCGTCGATAGGTAATATCGTCAACAAGAAACGAAAAAAACGTCAAATTGGAGCCTCAAGTGGGTCAAAAATTCCAAACAAGTATCCAAGGAAAAAAGGACATCTTCGACTATTGCAAAGATACGTTGTTTAATGTTAAAAGAAAATCCCCCTAGTCAAAGGACAGTTGCAAAATCATTAAAATGCTCGGTGTCCACTGTAAACAAAATGATAAACGTTGATTTAAATCTTAAGAAAGCGAAAAAACGCAATGTGCATCGTCTTCTTCCAAATCATATCGCTGAACGCAGGACACGCTGCAGAATTCTATATGAGAAACACTTATCCAAAGAAAAATGGAAAACAATTGTCACAATAGATGAATCATGGGTGTATTTAAATGATTGCAACAAAAAAAAGAGCCATTTATTATCATAAAAGGGGAGAAAAAAATTTAAGTACATGGTTCAAAGAATCGAAAGAAAGTTTTTCTAAGGGATTCATGATTGTTGCTGGCTTTTCTTATAATGGCAAGTTAAAAATAAAGACAGTGGAAAACATGTCAAGATTAACTCCAAATACTATCATGAACATATTTTATCGCGAATTTTTCTGAATGAAATACCATCGCTTTACACACAGTGCCATCAATCTGTGAGACTCCATCAGGACAAAGCTAGCAGTCACACATCAAAATCCACTGTAAATTTCCTAAAAGAAATGGAACAAAAAACTGGTATCAAGGCCATACCCTTCACTGATATCCCTACTAAATCTCTCGATGTATCACTTATTGATTTTTGTGCTATCGGACTTTTAAAATCTGCATTATCCAAACGTCGTCCCAAAACCCTTACAGGACTCTGGAAAGCTGTTCAGGAGGAATGGGATAGAATACCTCTTCTGACACTTCAAAAGGCATTATTATCCTGGAAATTGCGGTGTCGAAAGATAGTTCAGAATAAGGGATGTCAAATAGAACATTTAAAACACAAGAATTTTATGTAAGTTAGTTTTGTGAATACAATATACATCGTCTAAAAAATGTGTGAACAGCCTCTGTATATATATATATATATATATATATATATATATATATATATATATATATATATATATATATACATATAATGTATAGATTGCTGTGTTCAGTATAGTGTGTAAGTGTAAAACTGTCTAATATACACTCAACTCACATGAGTGACTACAGACAACTGACATGAGTCCTACCGTAGAATAAGGGTTAGATTCTTATTCTACGGTATCTTGCATGCTTGAATTTTACAGATATATATCTTAATTCATGGGTTATGATATCCTCCTCACATACGAACTAAAGTGAGAGAAATTTTAGCTAATATAACGAATGTGGTGTCCACGAATCACATGTGACACACGATGGATTCATTTTTATCTTCCATAAATGCTTAGACAGCGAATGTGTTAATTCTACAGAGTGGGTTTTGTTTCTTTCTTAAGAAAATTTAAATTTTGTGCTAAAGTTTAATGAAACTGAAAATAATCAAAGAAATTTAATAGTAACTTAAAGTGTAAACTTATCACGGGAGGACTTTGCTGTTCATTCTGATGTACTTGCATTTTGAAATATTTGCAAAAAAGACGCTCCTTATGTTGTGTACTATTTAAAATAATTGTCACACTCTTGGAGAGGCAGACTGTTGGACTTTATCATAATAATAGCAATTTAAAACTTGAAATAAATAGTTTGAAAATTAATTTGAAACAGGGAGGGAGACAAGACTTTTCTGATACCATGAAGACAGAGAGACAAAGTCTATAATGTCTTATGTCTCAACCACTTACACTCTGCCCTTACATTTGAAATTTTAAATAACTTCATTCCTTCTTTAATTTTCTCATACATGTGTATTTTGTTTATACACAAAGCATTCTGATTGGTTGGCTTGGTAAATTTTAACTCTTATGATTCGATTTAAAGTCCTGTATCCATTTCCCTAATATATTATCGTCTAAAATCCATTTGAGACACTATGGTTCCTCAGGCTAAATTCTTAGATATTGCATACATGAGTACTTTCTATATACCGGGTGGCCATAATTAAACTGACAGTGCTCACAGTGTTCTGTAGCGCGATCTATTTGCGAGAATGACGCCACATTTTGTAGGAAGATTAAACAAGACGGGGGACGAAGGATTCCGCGAAAAAATAAATTAGTTCCAAAAGTCACCGCTAGGGGAATATTTGGCGCTGTGTAATAGAAAATAGAGTGTTAACAAATGCAAATCAATACGGAAATTACTGGCAAGAAAGGTGAGAGCAAAAGTAAATCGCTTATCATGGTCGGGGTACAGTAACTCCTGTACACGGCTGATCTTGTACGGATAGAAGTTGATAATCTTTCGTAAGATTTTCCATACCGTACTGTAAGGCATATCCATATTCCGAGCTAATCCACGAGCGCTAGAGGTGGCAGCAATATTGTCTGGTCCTCTGTCAACATTCGCCGTGGCAACTGCTTCGATTGTATCCTGTGGTACAGGTTTTCGTCCTCTGCCTGACTGAACCTTCAGAGAACCTGTTTTCTCAAATGTCGCAACCATTGCTTTTAGCCCATTAACTGACACAGGACCGTTACCTTTACGCATTTTTTTGTGCGTTCTAAAAGCACGAAGAGCGGCTGACGCGTTGCACTGGTTGAGGTAAATGAATTTGACCAGTAACGCACACTCGACTAAAGAAGAAGACATTGCACATAAACTTTCAATCCGATTGATTCGAAACGTAACACATTGCCTTTTAAAACCCAAGCAGCTGGCACTGTGCCAATGGATGTAACGTGAAATTTGAATAAAGAACTTCTTCTTCTGCTCAGCGTACGTGATATTGCAGATCACGAGACTTTATCGGTGTTTATGTAGATTTTACGCTTTTTTAAAAGTGTTGCCATATTGCACTTGAACTAAATAAGAAAATGTGCATAATAAAAGGTAATTTTATTCCGTATTAATTTGCATTTGTTAACACTCTATTTTCTATTACACAGCGCCAAATATTCCCCTAGCAGTGACTTTTGGAACTAATTTATTTTTTCGCGGAATCCTTCGTCCCCCGTCTTGTTTAATCTTCCTACAAAATGTGGCGTCATTCTCGCAAATAGATCGCGCTACAGAACTCTGTGAGCACTGTCAGTTTAATTATGGCCACCCGGTATTTACACAGACTCTTGAAATATTTTTTTTTAATAAAAATTCAATGTACTAATGTAAAATTTTTTCTACATTTACCTCGTATTGAGACAACCTTATTGTCTTCAATTAGTGTTTTGGATTCTTTCCCCCAGAACAATGTTAAAATTCCCTCTCCCTAACCCAAAACGATTTTCTCGATGTTTTAGGCTTTGATATATTTTTATGGGAAACCTATAGTCTCAGAACAATGATGAAATTCCCTCTCCCTAACCCAAAACGATTTTCTTGATGTTTTACGTTTTGATATATTTTATAGGTAAAATCTAAGTGAGAAAACGGTGAATTCCATACATTATAAAAATTTTAATGTCAGTGTAATTATGAAAAGAAAGTAAATTTTATAACGATTATTTAAGCATGATTTTTAAAAAATTTTAAACTTTTTAAGCTGCAAAATAATTACTGTTTTTCCCAACTAATGAGAATTTCTTTTCACTTTCTGATACGTGATTAGTATAATAAATATTTAAATACATCCCAAGTCATCCGTTATTTTCTTCACAGGAACTTTTATGGAGATTTATTTCCAATTGTTTTGAAGATTTAAAAAAATATTTTCTGTTGACAGTGGAAAATCTCCGTTTTCACCATATATTATAATTTTGCCTGAGTTAAAGTGATTGAATGGCAATAGGAATAACGACTGAAGTCAGAACAACAGTAGTGTGTGTTATTAAAAATTTAATTACTCAACCGTTTTGAGACCGAGTTAACTTTATCATAATAAATCTAGTGTCAAGAGAAGCATAAAGATTGCGAACGATGATTGGGAAAAAAAGATAATTGTTAGGTTACTCCAATAGGAATAAATATTTACGAGTATGTATTCATTAAGCAGAATAAAGAAGGGGGAAATAATTTTTCTGGGTAGGGAATTTCTTTTCTTTTCTGTCAAAATTAATATCTTATTTATAATAACAGTTGAATATTTTTTTAGAGGTAAGAAGTATTTAAGATAAAAATAATTTGTCAGCATAAAGAGTTATATTTTACAACACAAAGTCGGAATTTGGCTCAATTTTTGGAGATATTGTGTTAGAAAGAGTTGAAAAGTAAAATTCTTTACATATAGATATTTATTACTTATTTGTTATATAAATGTATTATCATTTCAGTACAAGATATGTTCTTTCAACATCAGCATATCGTAAATAAACTCTCTGAATTTTAATGTGGTATACATATTAGTGGCATGAAATTACGTATTTGTAAGTAATGATCTTTTACAGAGAAATATGTAATAGAAAAATAATGTACCATTCCATAATCTATATATATAAAACAGTTCCGTAACTGACTGACTGACTGACATACAGCGCACAGACCAAACCACTGGACCTAAAGGGCTGAAATTTTGCATGGTGATTTTTCTTATAGTGTAGGGGTGCACTAAGAGAGCTTTTTGAAAAATTCTTCTTAGATTTTTTAAAATTAAATTTTTAAGCTGTTTTAGTAACTTTTTTTAAGTTTGCATTTAAAATAATACTCCGAGGGTTATAAAATTTATATCACAAGAAAGATCATAAAAATTCCTTTAAAATGAGATCTTTTTCAAATTTTTACCTCCATTTTCTGATTTTTGGTGAATTTTCAAAGATTAATTTTTAGAATTTAATTTATTAAATGATGATCACGTGATTTCCTTTTCTGGTACTTTAAATAAATTTATCGTCACGTGCATAACAACTAAATAGACAAAAAAATATTTTTTGTTCTTGCTAATGCGGCAGACGATTGGACATATTAAAATACAGTAAAAGATAAATTCCTCAAACAGTACTATATTAACTGTACTATATTCTTTAGTATTCTATTAGATTTAATTTGAATATTTTCTTCTACATTATTTTATCTATAAAAATATCCGTTCCGATTTTTTTTATAAAATATATATATATATATATATTTTTTTTTACATCAATTGTATACATTGATCGTCGTATTTATTATATATATATATATATATATATATATATATATATACAGTTGGCTCTCTGTTTAACGATGCTCTACTTAACGACGATCTCTATTTAAAGACGATATTTCCCAGTCCCGGACCCTCCGACGTAAAAAAATTCTATTTAAGGACGACGTTGTTTCTGTTTAACGACGAATTTTTTTTACATGATAAACTTTTTCTTCAACATTTAATCTGCAGGAGGGGAACCTTCAGTGGAGGAAAACAAGTTTGGTGTCAATAACAGACCCGGAATTTCCTTGATGTTTGAAATGTTGCAATCATAGACTTGTTGCAATGGGAAAAACGAGGGGGGGGGGCAATTATTGTTTCTCGGACGATCGAATTTTCTTTCATGGAGCTCTTGGAGTGCAGGAGCTGAATCACTTTATTGTCCCTACCATCTGTTGTCATGTGACTTACGAACTGTCCAATGGCAGCCCTCTCTCACTCCTTCTGGGAAGCACGTGTTCATGCTTAAAGAATTCATGGTTGTGTGTAGGAGCTCATTCCAGTCTGAATACCAGGTGAGCAGAGCAAAATGGCATCAACGCGAAAGAACCTTACGCTACACGAAAAGGTGAAAATTACTGAAGACTAGGAAGAAAGTGTTGGAATAACAGAAGTCCAATTCGCAAGACAATTTCAGCTACACGAGTCTACTCTGAAAGGCCTTTTAACAAGCAAAGAGAAAAATTTTTGATTCAGCACAAAAATTTAGTTTGGGATCTAAATTCAACGGCAGAAAATTCAATGTGGCGGATCAGAAGAGTTTGATAAAGCAGTCTTGCAATGGTTTCATGAAGCAAGATCATTCACATTCCAATTTCCGGAATGATATTTAAAGAAAATGCTATTGTTCTGGCAGAAAATTTTGAAATGCAAAATTTTCAGGCTTCGGATGGTTGGCTAGCAAAGTTCAAAGAAAGATATGGGCTTGCATTTATAAGCATATCTGAAGATAAGAACATATTCAATGCAGATGAGACGAGCTATTCTGCAATATGGTGCCTAATAAAACTTTAACGTATATGGGCGAAAAGTGCTTTGGTGGAAAACACAGTAAGGAGCGATTGACTGTTTTACTGTGCACTAATTCGGATGGATCTGAGAAATTTCCAGCTCTAGTTATAAGCAAATCAAAGCAACCAAGGTGTAAGGTCCTGGGGGAATATCCCCAGGAAACCTTGTGAGTACAGGAATAACAATAAAGCGTAGATGACATGACAAATTTTTACTGACTGGATTAGAAAATTTGATGCAAAAACGCACCAAGAAAATAGAAATGTTTTACCTTTAATCGACCGTTGCACTGCTCATACTCCAAATGTCCCTGGACATACAAATTTGACTATTCATTTCTTACCAATTAATTGCACTAGCAAGCTGCAGCCATTAGACCTGGGTATCATTCGCAGTGTGAAAGCATACTACAGAAAGTCGTTAATTAGGAAATTAATAAACAATTCGGCTGACTGTATGAAAATTAGAAAATTTTCGATCTTGGAAGCAATGCACATGATAACATCAGCATGGACAGAAGTTTCTTCATCCACAATAAAAACTATTTTCGCGTTGCTGGAATTCGTAAAGAACTTGTAGCGGAACTTCAAAGTACGGATGTAGAAATCAACGAAGATGATATTACCTCTGAAGAATGCAAAAGTCTTGTTGAAGATGAGGATGTTTCAATTCAAGATTTCTACAATTGTGATGAATCTGTTTTAACAACAGATTATAGAAATGTAGAACAAATTTATGAAGATATAGTAAACGAAAACACAGTGTCAGACGAAGAAGGTGAAGTTGAAGACACGGAAATCGAGAAACTGCCATCGTCTTACACAGATGCAACTTCTGCTCTAGATGTTCTCCGACGCTATATTACGTCGAATATGGAAGATGACACACTTAACATTTTATAATATCTGGAATAGGGAGAATAACGAAAACAAGGCAAAAAATGAAGCAATGAACACTTTTTGACTTTTTTAAAACCTAATTAATTCTATTGTTTGTACTCTTTTTTCAATGTAATTTAAAATAACTTTTTGTGAATAAAATAATAATGATAATAAAAATAAAATTTTTAAACACGCCAATATATTAAGAAATATATAGAAAGTCCGAAGCTTGTAAAGTGTGAAGGGAAATGTTTTGTCCTAAATTCTGTTTAAGGACGATCTCTACTTAAGGACGATTTTTCACGGTCCCTTGAAAGTCGTTAAACAGAGAGCCAACTGTATATATATATATATATATATATATATATATATATATATATATATATATATATATATATATATATACAGTAACCACCGCTTATAGTGATCACTGGTTATAAGAATCAACCGTTTATAAGAATCAATATCGCGAAAACAAAAACAAATGAATTATTTCCATGTTAAGATTTTCGCTTTAAAGAATCAATCCACCGGTTTTAAGAATCAGTTTACACTCTTCGTTTTCCTTTCATTTTTCAAAAAAAGCTACTTAAACCCTCAAAAGGCACGAAGTTCTTTCTTTTTTTTTTAAGAAGGATTGATAAGATGGGATGGAATATAGTCGTAAAATTCATCCCTTTCTTTATTAGACATAACATAATAGTTTCCCCTTAAACGCTTTACCACAACACTGTCCTATTAGCTTGACCCGGGGGCAACTTTACCCGTCCGAGTAAATCTTCGTCTGAGACTATAAGCATTGAAAGAGGTATAAACAGCCTTCTGAAAACTTCATTACGTCAAACTACCGTAGAAAACTTTTTCTGGCTCCCTTCATGTAGTTGAAATGTTAAAACTGTTAAGCAGGTATGTTGTAACTTGTAACAAATATTGTATTTTTTCTTCTCTTACTATAATCATGTGTATCTACTTATAGGTCTAAAAATTAAGTTTTATTTATAAAACTATAAAAATTAATTTTAATAAAAGATAATTAATGTAAATTAAAGAGTATTTTATGGTAAATTATCTAATATGTATATATAGGTGTGTGTGTTCCTGTCCAAAAACTTAAATTTCGGTTATAAGAATCAACCGCTTATAAGAATCAAAAACAGTAATAACAAACGTGATTCTTATAAGCGGAAATCACTGTCTGTATATATATATATATATATATATATATATATATATATATATATATATATATACGGGGTCTGTCCGTAAAGTATCCGAATTTAATTTATAACTAAAAAAATATAATGGCTATACATTCTTCAGTTTAATCCCCTTGAAAGTATCGTCCTTGAAAAGCAACACACTTAGCCCAACGTTGTTGCCACTCTTGGAAGCAGGATTGGAAGTCGTTCTTTGGAATGGTCAACAGCTGTTCGATCGCTTTTTGTTTGATGGTCGTCACATCCTCAAACCGTCGTCCTTTAGGCGTTTTCTTTAGCTTTGGAAATGCGAAAAAGTCGCACGGAGCGAGGTCTGGTGAGTAGGGAGGTTGCGGGACTTGAACGGTGCCATGTTTGGTTAAAAAATTTTGAACCACATGTGAGGAGTGAGCAGGGGCATTATCGTGGTGAAGCATCCATTTCACAGATTTCCACTTTGCTGGTCGTTTCCTGCTCACGGAATCACGAAGTCGCCTGAGCACATCACGGTAGAACTCTTTATTAATGGTTTGTCCATCCGGGGAAAATTGGTAATGCACAAATCCATCACGGACGAAGAAAAGAATTAACATCACTTTGATTTTGCTTCGAACTTGCCGGGCTTTCTTTGGTCGGGGGGAACTCGGACTCTTCCACTCAGATGATTGTTGTTTGGTTTCCGGATCGTATCCATACACCCATGTCTCGTCCCCTGTTATGATGTTATTCAGAAATTCCGGATCTTCACACGACCGTTCGAATAACTCGGAAACCATATGCATTTGAAGTTCTCGTTGATCTTCGGTAAGCAAACGTGGGACAAACTTAGCCGATACACGCCGCATGCCCAAATCTTCGGTTAAAATTTCGTGGCAAATAAGTTTTTGCTATTCCCACCTCGTCCGCAATCTCTCGAACTGTCATTCGTCGATCTGATCGCACCACAGTACGAACCTGTTGCTCTTTGACATCATTTCTCGATGTTGATGGACGCCCTGATCGTGCATCACTTTCCACAGATTCCCTTCCATCTTTAAAACGTCTAAACCATTGAAACACTTGAGTTCGACCCATAACATCATCACCGTATGCTTTCTTAAGCAAATCGAACGTTTCGGTTGCCGTTTTTGCAATTTTACTACAAAATTTGATGCAAAAACGTTGCTCAGTAGATTCCGTCATGATCCAACCCGACACGAGATTTCCACTGCGTTCACTTTTCGTTATTGCTAGAAGAGAACCGCGCTTCTCAGTGCTTGGCTAATTGCCAACATTACAAGTTTACATATGTTTAAACATGCTAATTAACCTGCACACGCAGAGCGGTGTCTGTATTATGTTTTATATATTCAGTTCGGATACTTTACGGACAGCCCTCTTATATATTTGGCATTAGTTGCATACATTGATCGTTGTATTTAATTTGAATGTACTCCGTATCGAAGTGCGGGTTTTCAGCTAGTATCATATAAAATTAACATCTTCTTAACTTCGAAATTTAGACAGATGACGCAGAATCTGTAACATATTATTTGGAGTTGGACACAGTTACGTTGATTGACTGCTGAAGCAACAAAAGATAATCACTTACCTCTTAGAAATATTTAAAATAATATACCAATTTATTTGAGGGAGGTAACTTATTTTCAGTTTGATGCTTTGAGAAATAAAAAGAGAAAACTGAGTTTCTTCCATCGCCGGAGTGGTTCAAATGGAAAGATATAGGGCTCGGGGTTGGAAGAACATGATTCAATCCCGCGTCTATACAGACGGTCACTACAACCTATCCCACTAACGTATCCCCCTAAATATAATGATGAGAAAGGAATTCCTTTCCAATGATTCTCCATGTAAGGGTTGTAGAAACAAACCATCTCATCTACGCATAAGTCCCAATTTCTTAACAAATAGCCCATATAATTAGAATAGGAATGTAACACTTTTCAATGTGTATTACTTTCCCTGTTCTATGAATTAACTATCTAATCTTTTAAAGTGTAAAATTGATAATTCAGATTATTTGCTTTGAAAATATTACTTACTTTCGAGCATAATACAACAACCGTGCGACGTCTGCATAGTCATCTACAGCAGGTGTATCTATAAAAAAGAATGAATATTTAAGAGAGCATTAAATTTCGTTGCTTTTATAAGATTCTTCAGCAACTGAATAAACACCAGCAGGTTTGTCCCTGAGAGAAATTCTAGACCTACATAACATAGTAACGAACATTTTACCCGCAAACTAGAACTTAGTGCCTGAACAATTGTCTGGAGTACAATTCATAAAGTTTGGAGTGCAAAGTTGAATTTTTCGTGTCGTCTGGAAGCAAAACAGGTTCGAACTATGAAAGAACCTAAATTTTTCTAGCCAGATAAAAAAGGGAGGTATTATTGTTTAGAATGGATTTAAGTAGGAAAAAATTATGAGTTCTTAAAACTTAATGCCTTCATGCAAAATTATCAAAAAAGTTTGAATCCCACACAGGGGGGAGACAATAATTAGAGACTGAGTTAATACTCAACTAGCTTGTATCATTTCCTGCATTGAGATGACTGACAAATTGCCATTATATATATATATATATATATATATATATATATATATATATATATATATATATATATATATATTCCCAGTGCAGCAGTCCTTTTCTAATCTTGACGACATTCGCTCATCTATACCGTGATTTTTGGTGGCTACTGTATTATAAGAGCATCTTATAGGTGAAAAATAATAGTTACCTATTAAAGAACAATACAAGAACGTCCATGCCTTAGTCAACATTCAAACCTGAGCCCATGTATATATATATATATATATATATATATATATATATATATATGATAATAATCACAATGGGGAAATAGGTGAATACAACTTATTGGAGATGCAGTCGGGCAAAGTGTTCATCCAGGAAAGAACTGAAGAAATGTAGGTGAGAAACACACACATGGGGCCATAGAAGAGAAACACAAATTCCAAGGCGTGTTTTATTAAACAGAAGGCATCAGCTGCAGTGGCCACTGGACTTGCCCGGCATCCATGCAAAAGGACGGGGCGCGGAGAACTGTTTACATGACAATGTTAAGAGAAGAGCCGTCGTGACCATCGGACTTCTGGCGTCCGTGGACAGCAGATCTGACAGCAATGAGAGTTAGGCTCGAAGACATAGACGTCTTCTTTTCAGGAAAATATTAAATGACTGTTTGGTGATCTTGCCACCAGGGGGCAGAAATTACTTATTATTTAATTGGACGAATTTAGTCTCGTGGAGTTCACGTGTCCACATCGTGATTCTCCCGGGGATTCGGGGATTAATTAATTGCTAGATTACGCGCTTGCTCTGCTTTTTACCAAAAAGGAAGAATTTGAAACCAGGACTTATTTATTATTTACAAATTTAATGAGGCCTTCGGTTCGGATCAGATATTATGGGGATGTTATTGAGTTCAGATATTTTGAATGCCTGCTTTATGATCTGCAGGGTAATGCAAGTAATGCAAGTTATAATATAAATTATAACTTGCATTACTTTTAGGTTGCAATTTTGGAAAGGGGGTCGTGCTTTATTAAATAGAGAATATGTTTTAAAGGTAATTTAGGAAGACTCGTGTTTTTGTTACACACACACACACATACACACACACACATACATACATACATAATTATATATATATATATATATATATATATATATATATATGTATGTATGTACAAAAAGCAGTAATTGAGTAGGTAAATAATATTAGAAGGAGCTGTACACGACAAAAAAGCACTCTGGATAAGAAACATATTTTTGACTATAAAGGAGCGGCAAGCGTAAAAGAATTGTGTTATGACAATTCAAAATTCTCATGCTAGAAAAAAAGTCTGTGAAAAGGAAATCCGATCTTAGCGAGACATACTACAGAAGTCCGTGGTACATTTCGCATTCGAAGTACATAAGAAATTTCTCATAATGGTTAATTCATTTCATTATTATCATAATTGCGTCAGATAGTACACAGATTTGCCAGTTTATGCATTTATTTCGTGATAATCACTATTTCTCATACAATACAACTAATTACAAAGGCAATAATAGTATGATCTATAAAACTCAACGCGTTTATCAAAAATTTTGAAGTGGTTGTTTCTTTTCTGTTAATCTTTACTTCAAGCAATCTAGAAGACTACATAGTAATACATATAACATTTGCTTTTCTTAAAGTTTAAAAAAATTGTAAAATATGAATTTCAAAATCTAAGTATTAAATCCTCAGTGTTACCGTACATTCTATTGGAACAGTGTAAGAAGAATGAATCTTCAATCTCTTTTTTAATAAGTAAAATGGAACACTAAATGTCATCTTAGAAAATAATCAAAAGAAATTATTTCGCTTCAAACCTCGTCACTGACACAATACAGCTACAATTATTTTCTGAAGTTCGTTTTAGTTACTTCCATGGCAACGATTAAGATCAAGGATTTGAGAGAGGAAAACTCATTCGAATTATTATTCTTCCCTCGAGGTTTGAAAGGCGCTTTATTCCGTAAAATCCTACAATAAATCTTTTGCTTTTAATATTTCTGGAGTGTGTGTGTGTGTTTTTTAAATGTATATAAGATGGATAAAACATTGCACCAGTTTGTGAAAGCTGCTTTATTCGGTAAACTCCTACAATATTTCATTTGTTTTTAATATTTCTGGAGTGTTTTAAAAATGTATATGAGATGGATAACACACTGACCCAGTTTATGAAAATAGAATGACAGAACTTTTTCTAGATTCTCTGGTATTATGGAAATCTCCCTTCTTAGAAAAGGTCATGAACCAAAAAGTTGCTCATATCATAAGGAATTTACCTCTCGAACATTAAAAAAAATTCTAGTAATTCTGTAATATATATAAATTTTTTGAAGGTCTTCTGATTACTGTAGACCTTTTGTTGTATCGAAAATTCGAAGACTATTGAACTGTAGAAGAAAGTATAGTATTAATATATTTCAAGAACATGATTCAATTGATCAAAGAAACAGACACAAAGACACGTACTCGTGCATATAAACTGTAAAATAAAAATTATATCAGCTATGAAATAATCCGTGAATAGATGCTAAATTAATCAATTTCATGTGAATAGTTTGATAAGTTTCATAAAATATTTATCTAATTAGTTCTATGAGTTACCAGTATGTATAACGTACCTGCATCTGAAGTAGCCATGTAAGCTGATGGAAGAAGCATTTGAGTCAAAAGAGTAACGCCAAGAAAAATGGCGAAAATCCAACGGCTCATGATCTTTTCAGGTCTTAGTATAGCACAACTGAAAAATAAAAGGGTACAGTGGTTAAATAAAATAAATGAATTTTTATTGTATCATTGTTTACACTGGTACTTCTGTATCTTCCTCAAGTACTCTTGATATCAAATTACTGGATTTCGATTGCCATATTTCATGTCTAAAAAATGAAAACCAACTTGCTATATCTAGCTGTATAGCCAGCCAGTTATTGCTACAGGTGAGAAAGAAATCGAACGAGAAGCTTGAAGTTTAGACCACACTATATTTATAAATCAAACTTATAGATTTTATATGTTTATACATGGGGAAAGAATGAATCGGCGAATGGGATAACAAAAAATATGGGTATGTTAATTTCGGCTAAACTTTAACTAGATATACAATATAATATTTTTTTCTCTTATGTCCTACATTATCTTATAACAACCGCTCTGCCGCGTTATATTAAAGTTATCAATATTTCTGTCACTAAAAATACAAGTGGCTTGTTTTTGAATCAAGTCCCAAACCTCACCTTAGATACAAAGGAGTTGACCATTTACTTTAAGGCTTGTCATAAATTTTTCTTATAAGGCTCCCATTTTTTACCAGCATGGTGTGTGTATGCTTAAATTATCTACATTGTTCAGGTTTCATTATAAAAATCCTTATGTCACTATCTTATATTTATTCCCTTTCGCTTTAAATACAACTCGCGTATATGGATCACAAAATAAAAATTTATTTTCATATATGAAATTAACCTTATGTGCCCAGAATATACAAACACAATTTACATTTTTTTTTAAGAAGGAAATGTAAACTACCCGGGAAGCCTACAAGGTTGGTTTGTTGGTTTGTTGGGGTTTTATGGCGCAAGGTCCAAAATAGGACATAAAGCGCCAAACACAAGACAAAAACCGAAATATAGTATATATAAAAGCGCCCGAGTCGAACCAACGATGGAGATTACAGATTCAAACACCAACACATTTTCATAATAAAATTCATGCAAGAGTGTAAAACTGGTATATAAAAGTAGTAAAAATGCAGTGTAAACGTTATGAAAAATGTATAAAAGTTAATGATGTATAATGGTGATAAAAACAATGATATAGAGCCTACTCGGAACTCTCTGTTTTGACACACGTTCTGATCATTAAATTATCAAGGCACGTCTTGATATCCATTCACTACTCAGCATCCTAAGCTCAATGACGTTTCTCCCGATCCATTTATTTGTCATTCTGCATGCCTCAGACTGATTGGTAGTCTAATTCTTAGCTCATTAGGATAATCAGACCATGCTCATCTATATCGTAGGAGTCAAGTAAATTTTATCCCGCTTATGCCTATTTACGTTTCAGTTACAAACTGTGGTAGAAAAATTAATTTTAAAAGCTTTTCCATATTTGGATATTTCCTATTTCCGAGGATTATCATTAAACAGTGATATACCGTAGGATGGAAATTAAGTATCATTATTACAGACGTAAAAATATATTTTCGTATTTCTATCAGATAGTAACGATATTAAGTCGCGAATTTATAGTTATTAATTTTAGATTTTATAGAGCCTCTTATTAAGCCACCATTAGATTTCTACATATTACAGAAGATTAAACTTATGGGTACCTATGACTAATTAAGATAATATCTCTTCGCATCGGGGAGAATTACATGACAGTTTTCTTCCGCTATTAGGGGAATTTTATCACCAAAATCTTTTGAGATTTGTAAAGCTTGTAGTTACATAATTTAGAAGACAGGAGGAGCTTTCGAAAAGATGATACAATTCATTGATATTTAAAAATAAAATAAATAAATTTAGATTAAAGTTTGTTAAAAGACTAAACTAACTGAGATCACTGGATCGAAAAAGACAATGATCTCAAAGGAGTGGATGTTGGAAGCCATACCTTTACCTGAATGCTGTAGAACATGGGTGATCAACAGGTCGATCGCATTTACACAGTCTCTGCTATCGGTCATTCCAAATGACCGGGCAGATGTATATTCCAGGATTTAAGCTCTTCGAGCATAACTACATTCGAGCATAACTTTTCATTTCGATGGAATGTAATTTGGAACGCATTTTGAATGTTTTTAAGCAAATGAAAAGTGTATTAATGGAATTAAGAAAAACAATGCATGTTGATTAAGTAGCTAACACCATTTATGTGGGGGAAATTGTTAGATTTAGAATTCAAAAATAGAGAAAATTATTCATTACTTCCGTTTTTCCTTCAAAACAAATTTTTCGATCAAAAACAAGAAGGATATTGGAGCATTTTATTTCAAAATTGAAACATTAATATTAATGTTTAGAGCTGAAAAACCTGACACAATAATCGTTCATGAAGTAAAATAAGTACGTATTAGGGAAAGTTTTCATGTAAATGTTTACTTAAGCTTTAAATTTTATATTTAGTATCACAGTAAATAAAGATAAGGCAAATAGGGTAAAACACATCAGAAGGTGATTTCTTCTTTGTTTTGACCGCAAAGTATTTTTATCAATGACCCGTGTTATATATATATGGGGTGCAATTGTGCCAAAAATATCTTTTACCGATGAAAGGAAATACGAACGAGATACTCTTATATCATCTTTAACAAAATTATGAAGATAGAATAACACCTATCAATCTGACAGTTATGACATTGTCATTATTACCCAAGACTGTCGTTACAAGTAAAGGGAGACAAGTTATAAAGTATCGGGAGCAAAATTTCCCGATAGAAATAATAGAAAATGTCCTTCCTAATAAAATATCAATTTCGACTAGTTTTGGGAAATTTCGTCTTGTTCAATGAATTTAGCGAAAGGATTTACTTATGATAATAGTGAGCTTTCAATCTCTACAAATTACTGCACATTAGTTTCAGTTCTGAATTTATTAAGGTAATTTCATGCACAGTATTTTGATTCATTTTCCCCTCCTGTGTTTTAAAAAGTTAGTTTTCCATATTCATAAAGTTTTAATCCATCTGATCGTATTGCTTAGTTCATAAGAAATATTTATTAACTTTATACGAACATTTTCTGAATTTATATTCTAAATAGTTGTTCTTAATACGTTGTAATGAGTATAATAACTACCCTTAACATCCTTTTAACATAAACTTATGCCATCCTCCCCCCCCCCCCCTTCCGCCCTCCAAAATGATAATACATGTATAAAGGTTATCACAAATAGCATTTTTTCTCGATTTTAATATTATGTAAACTGACTCGATGATATCAAATCATGGTTTAATTAATTTTTAGATTTGAATAGTTTCTAACCTACAAAAAATTTTTTAAATGCATCTGAATATCATTAAAATAATTCGATTGTTGAATTCCTTTTAATATTGCTTTGTTTCATAACATCCTCAATTCCCATTTTGTAAGAAATAAAGCTGCAAGAAATCCGAAAAATCTAAGACAGTTTGGACAGATGAGTGGATGTTCCAATGAAACTATTGCCTCAAGATAAGTCTCGATGTGACAGTTTACATGCTAAACATCATGTAATATGGCATTTTACTTTTCAAGATTTCAGATTTTTATTTGGTTTTATCTTACTTTTTGAAAAGAATTTCCTAAAGAATATTTTATAGTAAATTTTCAATGTAAAATTCAACAATTCTCTCAGGCGAAGCTGTAAATATAGTATTTGCATTAAATATTGAGGTGTTTATTTTTCCTCTGACGTACTGAAGAATTGTACTTTCTGTGCCTTTCTTGTACCATAGTTAGTGGTATTAGATTGGTTGATTGGTGTTTTATAGTGCAAGGTCCAGATAGGACAAGCTACACCATGGTGGTAGTATTAGAGAAAGGATGAAATTACAGTGTAACAGAAAATCCATATTCAAAATAAATTACCAAAGATTACAAAATGAAGAGATTTCAACTATTCTTGTCATAGGGCAATTTGGCAAATAACATTCTGTTTGAAAGTTCTGGCATTTAAATCCAAAAAATAAACTTTTCTGGTAACCCAGTACGAGATTGATTAGTTTACATACCTCAATTAGGAAAGTCTTTTTCCTCTTAAGATTACATTTCTGATAGAGGCCCGTACTCTTCTAACCAGTAACTCCAAATAATCCAGATTCCTAACTTTTAAAGATTTACAACTGGACATTGCAAAGGCATCGTTTGAAAGGATGAAATTAAAGTACATTTCTTACCAACATCTAACTATGTCGTTAATGCCGGAAAATGTTAACACATTGTTTACCGGTACCGAGTAACCTCGTGTTTTTACACGCAAATGTTGAAGACAATTTTGGATACAGGAAAGTCACATTGGAGAAATTTTTGATCAAGTGAACCTTCTTTTTTACTTGAAAACTACCTTTACTATGAGCTTAAGTTTCCGGCAAATCCTCACATTTTATAATTTAAATTGTGAATCTCAGATTTCCATATAAAGAAAAGAGATTTCAGAAAATAAAAATGCCGTACTTTATTCCAAAATTTCAGTCTTTACCGGTGACTTGCGTATATATTTAAACAAAATTGCTGGTCACTAATGTGTTAAAAGTGGATAATGGTTTCAAAGTTTTGACATTTTAGCTGGGTAATGTTACTCATCGTCGAGATTTGACCAACATTTATGAATGCTTGACCATTAATCAGACATCCAGTTTTGCCCTGATGGGACCATCTAGATCAGGGAGTCTTGCTTATAGTTAAAATGGTAATAAAGAGTAAAAATTAATAAATTGGTTTTATAAAAAGAACACACTGCATTCTCCTCATCATTTTAAAAGTACAGTGTTTAGATTTGCTCTGTGGGAATATTATATCCACTGTACAAAACCTCATAAAAGTTTTTCTAATCTAATCATCACTCTGTGAAGCTAGTAGAGGGAGTCATGACACGATTGGATTCCGTGATGGTCACTATATTTGCTAAAGGGGTTTTCCTAGTTCGATTTCCAAGCTGAGGCTTGTATTTTGGGTGAAAAGTGGAAAAATAGACCAAGAAAGTGTGCCAGAGGCGTTGTAATAACTTGAATAAGTTAAAATGGCCGAACCTGAATCCATAGACGAGCGATTAATTACATTAATGAGTTCTAATATGCGGAACATATCTGTTTATGAGATCACCATCAAAAAGACTATCTGCGATTAAAAGAAGAAAAAAATCTCATATCCTTTGCACAAAGACTAAACTTCTAAAAAAGACAGATGGAAATGTATACACCTATACCTCGCTATGCGGCCGCTCTTTATACGGCTTTCCGCTATAACGGCCTTTTTTAATTACGGCACTTTTTCGATTTACGGCCCACAATGTTTCGTTATACGGCCACAACAGCGGAAAGTGATGATGGCTTAGTGATATTATGGCTTAGTGATTCTTCATGTATGGCTTAGTGATTCTTCATGTTATTGTTCGTCATCACATTAAAACAGTTTTTAAACATTTTATTTTATGTTTTTATTAGTATATGTATACATATGTGCATATGATTTCTTTTGTTTTTTGTTTATATGTTTATTTTTTGAGTTTCTGTTTATTATTACATTGTTTCGTACTTTATTTTTATGTAAGCATTTTTAAAGGAAATAAAAAGAATAAAATGCTTTATGAACTAAAAACTATATTATTTATAAAAAAAGGAACAGATCCAATTAAATTCGTATGGGTTTGTGTCAAAATAATTGATCCGTTATACGGCTTTTCGCTTTACGGCCAACTTTTTCGGAACGTATCTAGGCCGTAAAGCGAGGTATGGGTGTATTATTAGGGTGGTCCATGACATAATGTTGAAAAATAAAATTGTAAGAATCTTCCTTCCACAAGCCCTATTTTGTTCCTCTGTATTCAAAATGTATGTAAATAAAATTTCAGGCCAATCCGATAATATTAAGAGGTCGCTCAACATTTCTATTTTCAAAGAACATATAACATAGCAACAAAGAAGACAGAATTCTTTCAAAAGCAGAAAGATGTTTTTTGTTTTTCTATGAGTGGAGTTGACAAGAAAACTACACAAAAAGAAATAAGAAACAGAAAACGGGAAGATAATAAAGTGTTAATGTAAGAATGATGTGAAGAAAGAGAAGCAAAATTACAAATTAGGGTAGAAAAAATCATGTCAGAATTATCAGACTCAGACACTTCACATTCGATAGAATTTGAAAGTGAAGAAGAGTACTTGCCGCTGTCATCTACATCCCAATCCGATCTCAGTATTACAACCACAGTTCCCGAAGCTGCTGAAAAGAAATATGTTAAAAATATATTTAAGCCTCCTGAAGTTCTAGGTGCACTAGATCGTGTTAATATTTCTGATCGGAAAGCTGCATTCGTGGCTGGAGCTGACTTGGGAACAATATTTCTCCAAAAACCCTTTCTCGAAGCTCAATAAGGAGACATAGAAGGAAAGGGAGGCAACAAGCTGCAGAAACAGAAAAAAATTCTCTAGATGAACCTCTATTATTACACTGGGATGGTAAGATGTTACCAGATACAGTGGCGTAGCGAGCATAACTGGCGCCCGGGGCACGATACCTTTTTGACTCCCCCCCCCCCAAATAAAAATTGAAATTTTCCGGAATATCTTGCTTGTCTTGGGGACCATTTGGTGCCCCTCTGCGAGTGGTGCCAGGGGCATGATAGACCCCCTTGCCTCCCTCTCGCTACGCCACTGACCAGATATTGATGGATCAAAAACAAAAGTTGATCGAGTTGCCGTTATTGTTTCAGGAAATGGTCAAGAGAAGCTCATTGGAATTCCGAAGATTGAAAGAGGAACTGGAGAATTACAAGCAAAAGTATGTATTGAGACAGTTCAGAAATGGAATATTATATCTCAACTTAAAAGACTGGTGTTTGATAACACAGCCGCTAATACTGGTTTACACAAAGGCACATGCATCAGAATTCAAAAATATTTAGGGACATATCTTATTTGGGTTACATGTCGTCACCATACCGGGTGTTTCAAAAGTCGCGAACATCAACCTTTGTGGTTGAGTTTTAAAGACAGATGAATTATGTTAACAAACATAATAAAGGACAAACAAAGGTTGAACGATTATCTTTATTGTCAGGTGTCAGACATGGTCAAATCACAGTAAATGTTCAAAATTATGTCCGTTTTCCTGGACACACAATCGAACTCTTTTTACCAGATTAGTCGACACTTTACGAAGTGTGTGAGAAGTAATGTCCGATATGGCATGAAGGATGTTACTCTTAAGTTCATCAAGCGTATAGGGATTATTGCTGTAGCAACATCCTTCATGCAATATCGGACATTACTTCTTACACTCTTCGTAAAGTGTCGACTAATCTGGGAAAAAGAGTTCGATTGTGTGTCCAGGAAAACGGACATAATTTTGAACATTTACTGTGATTTGACCATGTCTGACACCTGACAATAAAGATAATCGTTCAACCTTTGTTTGTCCTTTATTATGTTTGTTCACATAATTCATCTGTCTTTAAAACTCAACCACAAAGGTTGATGTGCGCGACTTTTGAAACACCCGGTATAATGGAGATTGTACTATGCAGTGTGTTTTCTGTTATATTCGGCCCATCTGAAGGTCCAGAAACTGTAATATTTAAGCGTTTTAAGAATAGATAAATCTGCTTATAATCCTGCAAATAAGAAACTATTTGACAATGTAAACTTTACTAAACTGAGAAAATATATGTTAACATTTTTACCAAAAGCACTTAAATCTCCAACTATAAGGGATGACTATAAAGAGTTTATGCAATTATCATTAATTTTTCTTGGAGGAGATAGTAGTAATCAGTCGTTTCGTGCTCCTGGACCCAGACATCACACTCGATGGATGGCTAAAGGTATTTATGCACTAAAAATATTCCTTTTTCGAGAACAATTTAAGCTGTCATCTGAAGAGTCTGGTAAAATTACAGAATTGTGCCTTTTTGTAAGCCTAATATATATGTTAAATATTGGAATGAAGCCCCGCATGCTATTAAGGCCCCTTACAATGACATTCAGTTTTTAAATGACCTGAAGAAATATCCAAATCCTTCTGTAGTAAATATAGCATTATCGTCATTTTCCAGACACCTATGGTATTTATCTGAGCACTTAGTATCATTAGCTTTTTTTATATAACAGAGTCAGCATTGACTCTGTTATATAAAAAATGAAAATGATACAAAATCTTGATCGTCCACCAAAACCTACCCATGATTATCGACTGAAACTAAAAAAATGAAGAGCAAATTGTAAAGATCGAAGAACTTGTGACTGAAAAGACAAAACAATTCTTTGTTGCCATGGAAAATTAGGAGGTAAAATTAAATCGCAAGCTTTCATAGAAAAATCACCATCTCAGTGGGAAAGGAATCCGTGCTTTTGTGACTTTCGAGAAAAGTGCTTAAAAATGAAAGTTGTAAATGACAATGCTGAAAGAGCTATAAGCCTAATGCAAAAATATAATAAAACCCTTTCAAAAGACCAAGAACAAAAACAATTCCTGCTTCGTCTAGTAGCAAACCACCAAAAGAGCTTTCCCACGACTTCCAAGAAATCTTTGTTAATCTGAATTTTTAAAGTTTGAGCTTGAGCGACCTGTAAATATTATTATTTTGGAGAAAAAATAATTGTGCGTATTATTTACATGTAAAATAATAAAATAAACCTTGTGGAGCAATATATTTCGAAAGTCAATTTTTTTGGACCACCCTAGTGTATTATGTTCCGCTTTAGCATTATGACATTTTATAAATGAAAAATTTGGTATCGTATATCAAAACTTTAAAAAATATAAATTAGTAGTTTCAACCACGTTACAGTTATTTCATTCACAAAAAAATAATGCTAAATATTATTATTTTAATTGTTCAGATAAGAAGATAATTTAAATGTTAAACGTTTCAAATCCACAGTAATATAATTTTATATTCATCTATGATCTTCCCAGTCAGACAATTGCACGAACATTTTATCCTAAGCAAAAGTCCCATCTGTTGGTCAAAAACTAGCTGAGATCTCGATAAATTATTGTGGATTCAAAAAGGTTTTATCTTCTATTTATTTGCTCTCCACAAGCTTCTTTTACGTACCACGATGATAGAATTTTCCCCCAGAAAGCTTTTCGCTGAATTTTAATTCTTGCATGTACTAGAAAAATACGCTAATTTAATGAAGGTGTTGAAACGTGACAGGAATCGTGAAGCCCAGTAAAATCAAAGGTTAAACGTAGATTCTTTTAGAAAAAGAATCACTTTGGCAATCTAAAACTTCATGATTGATTAGATGTAAATTAAGATCAGTTCCATTAAAATCTTGATAGATCCTTTTAAGGGTACAAGGGACCTTTAACATCCTATTTTTAATTTTTCAATATTTTACTCTTATATACAAAATTAGAATAATTAATTTTCTTTCCTACTATACTGAAGACAATTTGAATTCACAAATAAGTATTTTGAGGAAGAATAAGACTTGTTTATCAAAAAATACTTCAAAAATGCTGCAATTTTTCAAAATGCTCCATGCGCATTACTTTTCTTCTGACTTCTTCCAAATTTCTCAGGATTCTTAACTGAAGTGTTTTCCACGAACCTGTGCATCATTATTTGAAACCACAAATATTTTTTTCAAATTTATAGGCCATGAAATAGAGCGAAAACATAAAGAAAACATAAAGAAAACAAAAGGAAGATTTAAAAATAATTATTTATGGCTTTAGGGTCATACAAAAAAAATCATTCCACAATTATGTTTATATAGTACGGAAAATTTATATTTAAAAAAATCAAGGTTTTTAAATCATTTGGAATGCACTTTGAACATATTTTGAAAAATGTTAGAAAATTTTGAAAATTTTTTTGAAAATCAGTCAATATTTTGCCAAAGAATCCTTATTTTGAATTCTAAGGGTCTTTAATGTAGTAAAAAAGAATACAAATTATTCTCTTTTTGGATATAAAGTTAAAATTGAAAATTTAAAAATTCGTGTTTGAAGGTCCCTTGTCCCCTTAAAATGTAAGGTCAATACAAAAAGGAAATCTAACAAGTGTAAAAGAATGGGTTTGTGTATAAATTTCCCTTATAATAAATTAAAAATAATTTCTGAACATATGTTTCTCACTCGAACAAGATTAATGTAGTGAAAAAAGAAAGTCTGGTGTTATGCATAAAAATCCGTTTTACAGAATTTAAAGACTCTCAGAGATAGAGATTCTAATAAATATAATTTTAGGAAATGCAAGCATTTTATGTGTTTTAAGTGAAAACTGCTGCTCGGTCAAAATCGAGGTGACAACTAGCAAAGATGGACTCAGACCCTTGTTCTGCTATTTCAAACCAGAGCCGTACACCTCATCCCGTAGCCTATATTGACTTGTTGTGGATCTTCTAGCCAGGAGGCCTAAGAAACAACAACAGCAACAACACAACCAAATAAAAATTAACATATTTTAAAAACATGTCATTATTTCCAATAATATACCAATAAAAATGTTGATTTATTACTATACTAGCTGAATACCCGTGCTTCGCTACGGAGTACATTCAAATTAAATACAGCAGTCAATGTATTCAATTAATGCCAAAAAAACAAAAAAATATATTTATAAAAAAATCGTAACGGATATTTTTATAGACAAAATAATGTAGAAGAAAATATTCAAATTAAATACAACGGTCAATGTATGCAATTACTTTGTATGCTTAATATCCATAAAACATACTATTTTGAACTAAATTCTTAAAAAAAAAAACATACATCTCAATGAGTCGAATGGTTAAATTTTACCGTGTTTTAATTTTTTTTATCAATTTCCTTCGTTGTTATGCACGTGACACAAAATTAATTTAAAGTATCACGAAAAGAAAAGAAACCACGTAATCAGCATTTAATAAATTAAATTCTAAAAATAAATCTTTAAAATATCACCAAAAATCAGAAAACTGAGGTAAAGATTCGAAAAGATTTCATTTTAAAGGAATTCTTATGATCTTTCTCGTGATCGAAATTTTATAACCCTCAGATTATTATTTTAAATGGAAACTTAAAAATAGTTACAAAAACAGCTTAAAAATTTAATTTTAAAAAATCTAAGAAGATTTTTTCAAAAATCTTTCTTAGTGCACCCCTACACTATAAGAAGAATCGCCATGCAAAATTTCAGCCCTTTAAGTCCAGCAGTTTGATCTGTGCGTTATATATCAGTCAGTCGCGAAACTGTTTTATCTATCTTAATAATCGCCCAGTTCTGAACCTCTGGAACGCTTACGGAACGACCGCTTCACAAAAATATCAGCCTATGGCACCCACTTTGTTTTATGAGTTAGGCTTAACAAGTTAAAACTAAAGTTAAAATAGATTATTTGCTATCTAAACCCAAGTAATTTATTAGAAACAACGTAATATAGAAACAAATCAACTTTATTTCGGTTTTCAGACGGCTGTAATAAACGGTTATGACAGTTTCAAAACAGCTCGCAACCGTTTAAAATTGTTCTCAGCATAAAATATCCTTTCATTGTAACGCATTTTTGTTGTGATATTTATATTTATTAGAGAATTATCTCTTTTCCGCCACCTTTCAAGTTATCATAGTCTTTCATTTAAATTAATAAGAAGTATTCATTTTATATACTCAGAACTTGAAAATGTAAACACGAGAGAGTCATTCATTCATCGTGATTCATTCATCGTCGTTAATTTAAGAAAAATTGAATCAGACAATCTTTTTCACAGTAAAACACTTTTTCATTATATTATTTTTTTAATATGTTTATTTATATTTTAACGATATAATACATATATTTTAACCAGATATTACAATAATGTCAAATTTAGTATTTTCAGAAAGTTGCAACCTCGACGTATGCTTAGTGATATGTAAAAACCCGTATTTCGCTACGGAGTACATTAAAATTAAATACAATGGTCAATGTATGCAATTAATGCAAAAAAAAATTTTAAAAAATCGTAACGGATATTTATATAGACAAAATAATGTAGCAGAATTGGATAATGTCCAATCGTCTTCCTCATTAGAAAAAAAAAATATATTTATTTTGTCAATTTATATCGTTGTTATGTATGTAACGATAAATTAATTTAAAGTATCAAAAAGAAAAGAAACCACGTGATCAGCATTTAATAAATTAAATTCTAAAAATTCATCTTTAAAAATTCACCAAATATCAGAAAATAGAGGTAAAGATTAGAAAAAGATTTCGTTTTAAAGGAATTTTTATGACCTTTTTCGTCAGCCTATGGCATCCATTTTGTTTTATGAGTTAGGGTTAACAAGTTAAAAGTAAAGTTCCAAAAGATTATTTGCTATGTAAACCCAAATAATTTATTACAAACAGCGTAATATCGATACAAATCAACTTTATTTCGATTTTTAGGAGGCTGTAATAAACGGTTATGACAATTTCAAAACAGCTCGCCACCGTTTAAATCTGGTCTCAGCATAAAATATGGTTTAATTGTAACGCATTTTCGCTGTGATTTTCATTTTCATTAGAGAATTTTCTCTTTTCCGCCACCTTTTGCGTTATCAGAGTGTTTCAATTAAATTAAAAACAAGTATTCATTTTATATACTCAGAACTTGAAAATGCAAACACGAGTGAGTCATTCATTCATCGTCGTTAATTTAAGAAAAATTGAATCAGAGAATCTTTTTCACAGTAAAACAGTTTTTAATTATATTATTTTTTTAATATATATATTTATATTTTTAACCATATAATATATATTTTTAACCAGATATTACAATAATGTCGAATTTAGTATTTTCGGAAAGTTGCAAACTCGACTCATGCGTAGTGATATGTTCAAAACTGTCTGTACGGTAGCGTGCTTTTCAAAGCGAATACCTAACATAACCGCAACATTTTCTTAAATTTTTAAAAGTGTTTAATTGAATATTTTTAAATTGCCAATACACGTGGCTTTCATGTACTCACATGTAGCTTTCATGTGATTTTGTGTAAAGCATTCTATTACGATGATAATGTTTTTAATTTCTGTTTATTATTGTATTTTTAATATTACTTTTAATAGTACTTTATAACGATTTGTGTTCTATTTCTTATTTTTAATATTACTTTTAATATATATATATATTTATAATAAATACAACGATCAATGTATGCATTTGATGTAAAAAAAAAACCGAAAAAATATATTTATAAAAAAATCGTAACGGATATTTTTATAGACAAAATAATGTAGAAGAAAATATTCAAATTAAATCTAATAGAACATTCTAAAGAATATAGTACAGTTAATATAGTACAGTTTGAGAAACATTTCTTTTACTGTATTTTAATATTTTTTTGGATAATGTCCAATCGTCCGCCGCATTAGGAAGAAAAAAAATATATACATTTTTTGTCTATTTCGTTGTTACGCACGTGACGCAAAAATAGTCTAAAGTATCACAAAAAGAAAAGAAACCACGTGATCAACATTTAATAAATTAAATTCTAACAATGAAACAGTGGAGGACCCGACCCATGTATTGTAGTTACCACTACTCTTCCTGAATCTCCTGAAGCTCTAAAAATGAATCTTTAAAAATTCCCTAAAAATCAGAAAATGAAGGTAAAAGATTCGAAAAAGATTTCATTTTAAAGGAATTTTTAGGATCTTTCTTGTGATACAAATTTTATAACCCTCGGATTATTATTTTAAATCCAAACTTTAAAGAATGTTACAAAAACAGCTTAAAAATTTAACTTAAAAAAATCTAAGAAGAATTTTTCAAAATCTCTCTTAGTGCACCCCTAACACTATAAGAAGAATCGCCAAAATTTCAGCCCTTTGGGTCCAGCGGTTTGGTCTGTGCGTTATATGTCAGTCAGTCAATCAGTCAGTTACGGAACTGTTTTATATATACAGATTATACTTTCCTTTCGAACAGAATACGTATATAAAAATATTTTTCAACTTGCAACATCTTTAAATTTATGAATTAAAATTATGAAACAACTAAGTTAAAGTTTTTGTATTAATCATTTAGCGTTACTGGAAAATTTACTTAGGGCACAATGTAATACATTTAAAATGAATGTTGACGAAAGTCCCATTGCTAAAATGCGTCGTAAGGCCAACGAACGGAAATGTAGATGGCTTTCAAGACAAAGTCAAGAATCGCTAAACCGAATACGTGCAGCAGACTGTTAACAGACAGAATTTAATATTTCATAATTAATACATGTAATAGAATTAAGTAAAGTAATGCTATTATGTGGAGTTCAGATTTTATTTATATTTAAAAAATTGCATCTTAAATGGATCATAATAGTGCTGATATTGCATAATTTTAAATAATTAAAATGTGTATAATTTAAATAAAAGAAAGTAGAGAAGCTATTGAGTATACAAATAACATTGACTTTGCAGATGTAAATTGATAAAAATTAAAATTAACACGCCACTTTTGACGGGCTAACCACTAGTATATATAGATTAGTTTCAGCTCTATGAAAATAAAATCATCAGAGGAACTATGGCCTTTTCTAATAATACAAATTTATTTAAGTGTTTAAAGTTTACCTGAAATAATGGTGGGCTGGGGACTTAATAAAATTTACCCTCCTGAGGAAAAACTTCTCTGTATATCATAATCTTTTATTACTTGGACACTACTTAGAAGTAAATCCCATTCAGATTGATTTTCTCTCTAGTTTGATTATTACATTAATTATGTCGTCACTGATGGAGCCGACTCAACGTGCTTTCTTTTACAGAGATGGAAGTCTATTGATAAAAAATGCAACACAGAAATAAATTAGGAAATGCGAGATGGTTCTCTACTACTGCATATCCCCCTAAGTGCTTTACTTACATGAACCCATATCAATAAATGCTCCCCTTAATATATGCACAGTTCCGAGAAAAATATTTCAAGTTTTTCCTTGCATTGAATGAATAGATATTTGATTATTAAAAGTCAATAAAATTGGGTCTTACAAGATTGAAATTCAAATTTTAGTCTCTTTTAATAACATATATAAATTATAACTCTTCCAATTTCTTTTTTTTAATAAGAGGGAAAAAATCAACTGTCATTATTTTAATTTTTGCAGTGTTATTTAAAGAGAGAATTAAAGACACTTAAATGACTTTTTACGATTGACCGGGAAGATATCAGCTTTAAATAATTCAGGGTACTATCATAGTGTGAGGTTATTTTTCTTGTTTTTTTTTCAAATCGTTTTTAAAATCTTGACATTCCACCCACCTCCATGTTACCAGCTTGCAATGAAATGCTGACATTTTGACATTCGACGCATGGAACATCTTTGTTTTTTGAATGGAGTGACTCTTAAAAATATATATCTTTTTGTGTACAGCATTCTTCTCCCGTTTATATAAGAAATGTAACGGCGTGGGAATTTTGCAAGAAAGAAAGAACTCATGCAAAAACAACACGTTATAAAAATTTTCTTACCTTTTCCTTTATGACGATTTTTGTCAAAGAGAACGAGAGTTATAAACTATTACACTCAAGCAAACTCGTCCCTCAAAATACCAACATTTCTTCTATTGTGCCTCGGATAAAGGAAAAAACTTGGCAGGTCTTAATAAGATTTTGAAACTGTCAGACTTTAGAGTTTTTAAATTCAAAGTTTAAACTTGAACGCTAGTCAGATAATAATGTCACAAAATCAAAAATTTTTAAACTTTCGGATGATACAAACAGTTCTATTTTACATACCCACACTAAAGGAATGTGACATTTATCTTGAACTGATAGTACATGGAAGATATGTGTCTGAATACATTTATATATTTAATGTGAGATGGCCATTAAAGAAAGTCTTGCTCATCTTACGTTCATAGATAACTATTCAGATTAAAACAGCTGCTTAATTTAGTATGTGAGTTTCGGCATTAATCCATACTACTTCGCATTAATAATTCTCTGTCAGATTAAAAATGCGTAGCCATGAATCTGTTTAAAACCATTTAACAACGACTGCTTAGCTGCGTGATTCCAAATTTTTTATCTTTTACTGTCAAAACGGCTGCCTAGACTGTGTAGTGGCTAGTGTAAGCAGCTTCCATCACGCGGGCTCATAGTATTCATATACAGTGGCTCCCAAAAGTGTTCGTACACTTACGTTTTTCAATGAAATAGGGGTCTATCCATTGATTAAAATGAATATTTCAGAATGGGTATTTAATAATAAGATCTAAAATCTATTCTTAACAAAACTACATGAAATATTTTGAAAACATAGTAAAACTTTATTTTTAAGAAACCAATAATCCAAAAGTAACAAAAACTTTATCTCACAAAGGTCATCGTACACTTGTAAAAAATCTCTACATATTAGTAAATATTCTAATTTTTCGTTAAATTAATATTTAATAGGATATCCTTTAGAATCCACAACAGCTTTTAAACGTCTGGGAATAGATTGCTTTAGTTCTTTTGTAATTTTTGCATCAATGTTCATCCATTCTTCCAACATAATTGTTTTTAGTTCGCTTTTAGTGTAAATGTCGTGTATTCGTACTCGAACCTCCAGTTCTCTCCAAATATGTTCCATTGGGTTTAAATCTGGCGATTGAGGTGGTGTTTTCAAAACTTGTGGACAATTATAGAGACACCAGATGCGAACGTTGAGAGCTGTGTGCTTAGGATCATTATCTTAGTAAAAAAACAAAGTTGTTTCCAAAACCAAAATTTTGAGCTGATAATTTTAAATTGTCTCTTAAAATATTTATAAAAACAGCATGATTCATTATGCCATCGATAAATACCAAATTTCCTAGTCCTGATGCTGACATGCACCCCCACACAAGGATACCTCCACCGGCATGCTTAACTGTTCCTACTAAGTTATTGGGATTAAGTTCCTCATTTTTATATTCTCCATACAATTATACGCCCATCAGCACCAAAAATGTTCATCGGGAAATAAGACATTATTCCAATAGGTTTGGGGCTTATTTATCATTGATAGTGCGAAGGGAAGCCTAAACTTTCTGTTTTTCTCACTCAAAAAATTTTCGATGGGCAGAACGCCCATGTAATCCAGCTGTTCTGAGAACTCGTCAAAAAATTTTAGGTGAAATTGAAGTAGAAAATGTTCATTGAATTCTGAAGAAACTTTTATATCACTCAAACGTGAATTTTTCACAAATTTTCTAATTATAAATCTTTGATCACGTTTTGTTAACTTTGCTTTCTTACCTTGTTTTCGATCCAATTTTCTACATTAAAGCGTTTTTTCACATACTGCACAGTAGAATGGGATAAATTAAGTAATTTAGCAATATTCCGAACCGATTTACCACTACTATGATGAAAAATAATCAATTTTCGAATGCTGTTTGTTGTTTCTTTACGACTACGAGCCATTTTTAAATAATAAATAGAATATTTCGGAGTAGGCAAGCAAAAATTAAAGCCAAACGATATTTTAAATGCCACCACAGTTCAAAAATTAAAATAAAGCGCCAGACGATAATTTTAATTATGAATTTATCCGAAAATATTTCAGTGTACGATGACTTTTGTGAGATAAAGTTTTTGTTACTTTTCGATTACTGGTTTCTTAAAAATAAAGTTTTACTATGTTTTCAAAATATTTCATGTAGTTTTGTAAAGAATAGATTATAGATCTTATTATTAAATACCCATTCTGAAATATACGTTTTAATTAATGGATAGACCCCAATTTCATTGAAATTCGTAAGTGTACGAACACTTTTGGGAGCCACTGTATGTATGCGTCGTCTGAGGCGGAATTCAAGAATCAGCATTCTGCATGACACGCAGTGGATAGGGTAAATGCTTTCTGTCCTCTTCAAAGGCCTGCTGACTCTGTATTTAATATGCTTGTCATATTCTTAGCATTTTTGTCTTCTTCCATCTGTCCCACAGCACTCCACGCGTACAACATCTTTCAAAACGTCTTGGATGGACCAGGAAGAGAATCCAGGGCTTATTCCTTATCCTTGGACCTTATCGAAATTGTCCCGACACCGCGTTACAATTTCTCAACTTAGTCAGAATTTCTCACAAGCATTTTTCTCTTCAAAGGCCTTTTCAAAGGCCTGTTGACTTTGTATTTAATATACTTGTCATATTCTTAGCCTTTTTGTCTTCTTTCATCTGTCCCACAGCACTCCACACGTACAACAACTTTCAAAACGTCTTGGATGGACCAGGAAGAGAATCCAGGGCTTATTCCTAATCCTTGGACCTTACCGAAATTGTTCCGACACCGCGTTACAATTTCTCAACTTAGTCAGAATTTCTCACAAGCATTTTTTATTCTTTCATTAAAATAATTACTGTGCTGCCTCGCAATTCGAACCCTCGTTATGTGCTAGCCTGTATATCATCAAGCTATGTCTCGTTCCTTTCGATACTTCAGTACCATAAACGAAATGCAGAGAAATAGTTATTGTTTAAACGTATAGAACAGAAATGTATTACAGGTCCCCTCAGTAGGGTTTTATATTTTGAGTTCTACAATCCGTCTATAACAAGATTGTACAAATTTTTTTGCTTTCATCCCTATTTTAGCTTATTTTGACCTATGCTAAAAAATTGCCAGTATGACAATAAGAACTACAACGCATATCAGTAAAATAGCTAATACAAAGTATGGATGAAAGTTGTTAAACTTAAATCAAAATTAAAATAAAACGCCGAGAAGGAAAGTATGCATTGGTGATTCATTTTCATGAAAATATGCAATTTATGTTTAAGTTTTATCAAATATGGGGCAAATTACTTGTAGGCGTTTAGATGATCGCTGTATTTTTAAAGCATGAAAATCACTGTTGTTGATAGGTTTGCTATCTCTGATAAAGACGAAAATGGTATTGTAATTTCTTTATGCTTATTCAGTGCTTTTAGCATCTCTGAAAATGCAAATTCTGCTGATTCCCGTATTGAAGCCTATAATACTCCTTACATTGGATTCTTCTTTCTCTTACTACTTTTCAAACATACGGCCATCAGGAATTTACAGAATTTATGCATCATGCATAATCCATAAAAACAAATCATGGAATATTTTTATTACGTTTCACACGCAAGGAAGATCAAAAATGAATTTGGCGTTTTTCTTCCTAAAAGGCAAAACAGTAGTTAGCACCTCTTCATAAAGAGATTCAGTATTTCTTCCGGCCTGGAATGTAACGGTGTTGCATGCGGTAAAAATTCCAAATAATCCTTTGTAGAAAGCTTTTCTCTGAAACCTTATTCCAACGTTCCTCCCTCGTACGAAGAATCAGAAATAAATTCATCATTCCACCTGAATAACGTGGGTAGTTGTATTCAAAATGCTAAACCATGTTGTTATAAAATTCAATACGACAGGAATTCCTAGACTGTATTAATTCTAACTGTGAAAGAACTTTTCAAAGACGAAATAAGAGATTCATATAAAATTGTAATAACATTTTTATACTACAATAATCCATTTATGTAACAGTTGAGTGGGTATCATATGAATATTTTATATCAAGATAAACATTTTCACACAGCTGATACTGAACCTTGGGAATTTACATACATATAAACATTTATAGAGTACTTGAATATTTTAAAATTAAAACGCTAACAAAACTACCGAAAATTAAACTGAAACAAAAGAGACATGAATGAAAACAGATGTCAGGAACAAGAAAATATGAGTGAAATTTATCTACGAATACAACATTTACGTTTAATTATTGGTATTTAATTAGAGAGTTCCCCAGTCAAAAGCAGATTTAAATATCCTTTACCCAAATCATGTTTCTAGTGGGCACATTCATCATATAAAAATCCTTGAGTTCTATTTCTTCATTCATTATCTAATACATGTTCAACCTTTAATGATTCTTTTAAAAAATTTTCCAGTTTTCTCAGTAGGTTGAAAGGTGATTAGTTTCTATTTGAGATTCAGTGGAAAAGGAATCAAGCATTTGAATGAAAAGTAAAATGTACTACATAACAGGAATAAGAACAAATATTTATCCCATTGTAAATCGTAGACCCTAAATAGTCAGTTAATTATCGAGTTAACAACATGAGTTAGGCTATTTTGAGAGAATAATGTATACGAGTTTATTAATAAGTTAAAAGTGTAAAAATACTATCCTCAACATATAAAATATGCTAATAAAATAGCTAATTTCTTGAACATAAACTTTGTATGATAAACACAGACAAATTTCAGATTTGCGATATTCTTATTATTTATTTAATATTCTTTCCTTACTTCTCCTATAAAAATATATTCACTAGTGACAAGTGACACATGGTATGAAAATAATTCATGAGTCAATTCCTTTTGAAATTTATCAGATCACTTGAAAGATGAATGATGCAGGCACGTGCACTTTAGATTCATAATGGCATCTAAAGAACACAATATGTTGTCGAATTAATTTTTCATGACTCGTCAGCTGTTTGTTTCAAAAATCCTATTTACACGGACTCCAGTACGGAGTCTTAATTCGATCATATGTACAGTAAAGGAAACATTTCTCATAAGTCACCGTGAATATCTATTTTTAATAAGATACAAAAATATTGTTGTTTAACCACTTGACATATAAAGACGTCTGGGATACGTCATTTATTTATTATATCACTGTAAACATTAACGTCTTTGAGACGACAAGAATTTTGCGCCAATTTAATTCGCTTTTAGTGCGAATGTGAATTACATTTCGTAACGTAATTTTTATGTTTTTTAAAGCTTACATATCTGTTAAGTTCATGAGTATTAAATAATTTTTTTATGAACGCATCGAGTTTCATTTTATTTGTGTGTCAAAGGGTTAATGCTACCTGACAGAAAACTTGACGTCCATGAAGTGTTGTATTGAAGCCTTGTATTCATGAAGTTATACTTGTTCGTGTTGATGACAGATGTGAACAAGTCACCAGACAGTTGATCATCACCTCTCTGTGTACTATTGCTAAGGTCGAGAGATTAGACTTATATTTTGCTCCACATTTGAGCTCCACAATTGAGACCCACATTTTGCTCCAGCTTCAGCTATCTTTGGTAGCTGAAGAGGGAGCAAAATGTGGGTACTTCGTTTACAAATTTTCATAACGTGTAACATTAAACTCGAAAGGTATCCTCCTCGTGTGATCAAATTCTTTCTTGAAGGGGAGTAACCGATTTACGCAACTCCCCTTCAAGAAAGAAATCCACATTTCTCTTCTAATGTAAGAGGGTTGTAAATAAAGTAGTTGCAACGTCGTCCAAAAAAAATCGTAGAACACCGGGCATGCTCAAACAGGATATCGGAGGAGTGAGATGGAGCTGTAGTCGATGTGTAGAGTACATAAAACCGTAGATCCAGTAGAAGGGGTAGTTGCTGCGTGACGTTGAAGTGGACAGTGTCGTCTCTACCGCTCTAAATCATGTTTGCAAAAAGGGTTAATCGGAAGAAGTTGGGACTGCCGCCAACTTGGCGATTATTTACTTCCTGTTATGTTGTATCCCCTTTTCTGTATATTTTTTAGATCTTTGCCAAATTGGCGATAAAATGCCAAATAGGGGTTGTGTTTGTTCAATGCTTTTCAGTTAGCCGTTTATTGCTATGGTGGTTAAAGATGTCGTTTCTAAATATCAGGGGAGGATTTTGGATATTGTTAGATGTAGATTTTCGCAAAAGAGACTTAAGGGGGGGGGGGTTACAGAAGGGGTTGTAAATGACGCACTAGTCCATGGTTTCTAACATTCGGATCGGATAATATTATTTGATTTTTTGTGGGATAAGCTTTGTTCTACTGACTTCTACAGCCAGCGGAAGCTTTTTTTACTGTACTACAGCCAGCGGTACGTAGCGAAGCCAGCGGCTGGGGATTTTCTGTAATATTTTTGGACGGATGCGTAACGGAGTGTAGCGGAGTGAAGCAAGGGTATCTGAGCGAAGCGAAGATCCCGTGTGCGCCTACGAGTTTCATAAAGCCAGCAGTAAGTTTGTATTTCAATTTATTTGTTCTTTCTTGGTCGCCACATTTGTTTACATTTCGCAGTTCAAGCCTAACAGGTCACCGAACGGGATTTTGGCGCCAACTTTTCGCCAAATTGGCGATAGCACCATGTATTGAGAATTAACCAAAATGGCGGACTCAGAAACGCAAATTTGGCGACTTTTCAAAAAAATCGCCAAAAAGTCGCCAGCCGCCCCAGCTTCTTCCGATTTACCGCAAAAAGTGATCAGCGGTCGGGGATTAAAATCAAGGTTGCCCGTGGCTACAGCACCATCTGCACCCGGGAGTTGTTGGAACATCCTCCGTACTCCCCTGACACGACCTCTTTCCTAATTTGAAAGAACCCCGTCGAGGCATCAGATTTTCCTGACGTGCCGTCTGTGATCCGAGCATTAGGGCGCTCCGTCGCTGACATCAAAACAAAATACCTTGCCAACGATATCCTACGGCTTCCTGACATCTGGCAAAAGGTGCATGACTTTACTGGTGATTATATTGAAGGAATGTAATGTAATTTTGTTTGTACGTACATTAAAAAAAGTTTTCTGGGTATGTTGCCATTACTTTATTTACAACCCTCGTACTTACTACCAACGACTTAATAACAAGTTTTTAGCTTTGACAGTGTGCCATAAAGGACGATAATATCTGATTGAATTGAATTTTGAAGCATGACATTAACATGCATCCAATCTTTACTATATAATTATCCTCACTTGTGTAGAGTGAATGGAACTTTTTTTTGTAAACATGGAAATATTTCAAAATCAAAATTATTTTGATCTGAGACAATCTTAGAAGTTCTGTACGTGCAACATTTAAATACTTCAAAAAAGATATAAAAACTTCCATAAATTGATGAGGCATAAAAATATGAAACAAATAAATATATACAGGGAAACTTCTCTAGCCGGCCACCCTTATTCGATGGTCATACCTCTAAACGGACATATTTTGTTCAGAACCGATTGAAGACTCCATGTAATTTTCAACCCTATTCAGCGGCCACCCCGCTTCCAGGACAACGGACAACATGAATAAATTTGAAATTCGTTGGAATCTCCTTTTCCCGGCCACTATCTCTGAAATCATCCCATCCAGATACTTAGACGCGACCATTTGCTTACCCAATTTCAGTTAAAAAAAACTTGTTGAAGAGGAAAGAATCAATCCATAAGTAAGAAGCTTTGTTTCCAAACACTTGCTAATGGGTACTTCCCTGGAAGAACGGGTAGTGAGAGGACGGGTTCTTTCAGTTCTTTAAAGTTTATATATATAGTAAAGATTCTTTTTATCCAGACTATGTTGGTGTTTTGCACTTTCTGTTTTTTTTTTTTGGTAAATACTGATCATGGGGCATATAGGAGATTCAGCATGCAAACTGCCAGAAAAAAATCATGTTTTGTCTCCTGAAAACAGAGTAAATGTCATTAACGATCACAAGAGCAGTTCTTTTACTTTCGCGCAAATTGACCACAAATTATGGTTGTGAAAAACGCATATTAACCAGGTTTCGGTTAACTCTGAAAAAGTTCTGATGGAATAAGGTGAAAATAAGGATCAAGGCAATAAACAAAAAAAAGAAGATTTTTTGGATATCAATGCGCACACACATGAGTGGTTTAAATGTGCTCGTGCTAAAGAGCTATCTATCAGTAAACCGATGGTCAGAGACAAAATCCTTTGAAATCGGAAAAACGTTGAAGATCACACAATGTCAGGCAAACAATGGCTGAATCGGTTTCTATCCAAAACTAATTATTTTTATTCTGTGTCTGGCGAAAGCAATATAAGCGAAGAAACTGTTAGAGGCTGGAAGGGCAGATGCACAGATTTTATGAAAGACTACGAACTGAAAGACTCTTTCATGTGAATGATAGTGGACTTTTTTTAGGCTATATCCTAAGAAGTCAATAGCCTTTGAAAAAGAGATATCCGTATTAGCAAGCTGTCAAAGGAGTGCTTGCCGATCATGCTTTTCTGTAGTGTAACTGGTACGATGGAGTGACTTCTTATTATAAGAAAATCTAATAGGCCACATTACGTAAAAAACCAGGATTTGACAAAATTGGGTATCCAATGGGTTTGGTTTGGTTTGGAGCGCTACGGTCAACTTTTTGCTACGCGAGGTCTAATTAGACCGGGACCTACAGTTTGAGCCCATTCCGAACAGCTACAAACATCCATGCCAACAGTGGGACTCGAACCCACAGGATCTGCCCGCGCCTTAGCCATTCGGCCATCACCTGTGTATCCAATGGGAGTCAAACAAAAAAGCCTGAAACATCTCTTCGATATTCGAAAAGAGGATTTCTAGTTTCCTCTTTTCGAATTAAAAATTAAAAATCAAACTTGATAATTTGTATTGTTTCTTGATAATGCCTTAGAATAATGACTGAAGAACTTTCAAATGTAATATTGATTTTCTTACCTCCGAACACCACTTCCGCACTCCAACCCCTGATCGGGGAGTCATCTAAACATTCAAACTGCTATACCGACGACGTGCACTACGTTTTATGGTCACTAAACGGAATGATGCGGGGTGCGTAACAGATACTAAAATACCTATTCCTATCAGTGACGCAATATCACGGTCAAAATTAACGTGGCAGGCACTCAATCAGGCAACGATTGTTAAAAGTTTTAGTTTCTGCATTTCCCGAAATCAAGAGGCTAATCTCTCTATTGTTGAAATCAACGAAAGCAATTTTGAACTTAAGCAGGATGTTGAAATCCTAGCAAGTGCATCAAAACTTACTGTCAATATGATATACACAAGGGCATTATATGTCATGAAGAATTGGCTGGAAGAAATCCATATTAGCTCGTGGAGTTTATTTATACACAATCTCACAGAATTGGTAGACATCTGTGCCCAACATTATTGATTAAATAAATTACTATTTTGTTATAAACATTTGGTTATGAATGAAAAATTATACAGGAGAACTTTTGGAAATCTCAAGATGGAAGTTTTAACTACATTTGCTTACGATATATTGCCATTTTTACATGAATTGACAGTTTTAATGACTATTTATACTCATATCTAAAGCATCCCATTAGTTTAGCAATCACATTAGTTAGCAATAAAATATATGAGTTCTACTATATAAAATTAAGAAATCATATACCGTCAAGAAAAACAAACGAGTATTAACATATCCCTTACAGTGGAAAGGAAATTGAAGAGTTGAAACTACTTCATCGCTTTCATCTTACTGTAATTAATCAAGTATAAACTATATGATAATTTTATCTTATATTCTATATTGATTAAGTACAGCATAATTGGCGGCATCAAAATACACTTTTAGAGAGATCGAGTGGGTTATGTCGATGCATCACGCGACCGTAGTAGAAAATTTATGGATAATTTCATCCCCACGACTATCTCTCGCTCTTTCTCTCTCCCGAGCACGCTAGTTAAGCCTTTTTTTCACGCAATTATTTTCTCGCCTTTCAACTTGGGTAATAATGTTAATGCGCATACGCCTAAATTTTCTTACAATGGTTAAAATGAAAAATAATTCTTTAAAGTACGGGGATGAAATTGTAAAATGATAAGAACACCCTTTTTAATGTCACTCAAATCTCGAGCTTTTCTACAGTTTTCGTAGAAAGCATACAGTTATGAAAGATTGGTTAAGGGCAAAAGTATGGCGCTATAAGGTATATCTGGGTTCATACATCGAGACAGTTCCATACATGAACGAACGAAAAAATGTTTAGTTTCTGGGTTTTAAATTATTATTTCACATAACTTTAAAAGCAATATCTAAAAACTTAATACAAGCATCTCCTAATCTTATAAGTATTCACAAAATCTTATCACTGTCTTGAACAGAAAGTAAGGTTTTCTGGATACCACTTATGAAGCTAAATAAGACAATGGGCTTTGCTTAAGCATTAATTAAGTAAATTAAATTTACAGAATTATATTTTCCTATTATTAATATCATTTTAACACCTTTAATACATACTTACTCTGATAAGTCATCTATCTAATAACAGTTTAGTTTTAAAATAGTAAAGGAAAATAATATACCAATTAAATAAAGACAGTTGTTAAAATTTCTGAATATCGCTTACGCCCCTTAAAAAATACGCTTACAGTTTTCTAATTCTGTACACCAGGGATACTGAATTCTCTGATACACCAGGGTGGATAACTGGGAGAACATATGTCTGTACATTCGAATTTCACCCACATCGAATTGGTAATACCACGCTAAAAAGAGTTCTGTTAAAGAGCGCTGTTTTCTAACTTGAAAACATATAGAAACTAAATAAAAAAACAGAATAAAAACTTTTTCCATATATAACTATGGAAAAATCTAGATTGAGTATAAAAATGTTTTTGGTTCCTGTTTCAAGAGGACCATAAAATATTCGCGAAAACAAAGGACAATGTTTTTGAAACATGTTTTCCCCATGGGTGATCTATTTTTACTTTTCGCCCACACTAACGCTATTTTATCCATCTAGAGAAGTTTCAGAAGATGTGGAAAAGTGAAATAAGATGTACTGAATTACTATTTGGACTCCATTCTGAACTACACTGTTCAAAAAAATTAGAGGAGCAAGCAAAAAAGTTAAGAAAACCATGCGAGACAGCCACGTATTGGCATAAAATGGATAGTACACGCGTATCAATGCGCAATACAGAAAAAAATACTTAAAAAATTTTGTAATTAAGCTTTAATTCTTTGAAAATATGGAAAAAACATGAAAAGATGATTTAGGGCAACAATTTGGTTACATGTAAACGATAAAAAAAGTATTGTTTAGAAATGATGCAAGATTTTTAATATGGCGTGTGGTCTCCTCGAACAGCTAAGACTGCTGCACACCTGTTTTCCATGGATGCGATGATGTTATCGATATGACTTTGGAGAATACTGTTTCACTCCTCAAGAAGTGCGATCTCCAAGTCTCGGAGAGTAAAAGGAGGCCTTGGTCTCGCAGAAATGCGTCGTCCGAGCATGTCCCAAACATGCTCGATTGGATTCAGGTCAGGAGAGCACGCTGACCATTCCATACGCTGTATTGTTTCATCTTCAAGCATGTTCTCCACAAGACGAGCTGCATGCGGTCTGGCATTATCATGCTGGAAAACAAAGGAATCTCCAATGGCTGCAGCGTAAGGTATGACATGAGGTCTCAGTATCTCGTCTGCATACCT